>BPLR01016831.1:0-176879 GCA_021605095.1 Caerostris extrusa
TTGAATAGTATGAATTGATGCAAAAATTACGTCATTGACCAAGTGGGATGAGAAACTGCAAATACAAAAGGAAAAACAATAGGCGCAATTGATAACGTCATTAGAGCAAAAACGAGAGAGAAAGCTGTAATGTCATTTATCCGTCGTAATTATTTTTCAGAAATAAAAATTACTGGGACCCTCTGGTGGCGTGAAAATATGGTATCAATAAATAAAAAAATGATATTATTTAATTAAATATAATTACAAATAATGTTTCGCATTTTTCTACTGTACACTAGATAAAAAAAAAAAAAAAAATAGTAAGTTCTAAGAAAAATTTCAACTTCTAAGTATAACAGCGTTTTAGTTTGAATTATTTGTAAACAAGACAAATATTTTGTTATATATACATAGAGATTAATCGAAAATACCACGTGGATTACTAACACATTAGACATTAGTAGTATCAAAGAGAGAGGGGAGTGAAAGTGAAGAAACATGACGAACTATTCAAAAAACGATATATATATTTTTCCCAGTGCGAATGTTCTCTTTCGAAACGTTGTATTGCTGCTGTTTCTTCTGATGAATGCCTCCCTTCCATCAGATAAGCCGAGAGAGAGATGGCCAGAAACACTTCGGAACACGCGGTGCCATCCATCAGACGAATGCGCAACGCATTTCGGTGACGCAAGTGGCTCACATCGTGACGCGCAGAAAGTGAAAAGAGAAGCCTAAGTGAATTTACGCAATGGCCAGGTATCATCTAGAGATAGATAATGAGAGTGTTTTTGTGTCCTACCCATAAAAGTGAAGATGGAAAGCAAGACATTATTTCGACATACGCAAACTCCTTATAATAATAGTAGTTTCCACTTTTTTCTTTTCCCTCTTTTATATCCTAACAAACAACAAACTTTCACTCAATAATTATGGATACGAATTTATTTTGGTGGAAAGCAAATGAATTCCATACTTTTAGAACTTTTCGTTTATGACAATGGTAACATTGTCATAAACATTAACATTGTCATTGTCATTGGGTAACATACTAAAAATTGAATGGTGTTTGTTTCCTAGTTGTGGACTATTTATAATATCCCCGCAAATCTATTCTTTTCATGAATAAAATATTAAATAGCATTTTTCGACATTCCGTTTCCTTCATACAGTATAATATAATGTTCAAATTAGGTTATACAAAGATTGATTAGAATAAATTAATCTATAAATATACTTTTGTGTGTGTTTTTTTAATCAAAGGCAATATATATATATATTCTTCTTCAAATGGCGCAACAACACCATGATGGGCCAAGGCCGTCTGCCTACTGGCAGATTCCAAAACATAAGTTGTTTTATTTTTAGGAGGTAAGGCTGTCAGTCCTACGCCCAACAGTCATATTAGACCGGGACCTACTGTTTAAAATGGATTCCGAAATGGAAACCACTATGGCACTCAGGACTCGAAACAGAAAGCCTGTGGCACCGAGAGCCAGTTACTCAGCCATCAGGCCTCCTTAAAAAAATTACTATCGGTAAATGCGGTAGGGCAATGGCAAGGCAATGCCCCAATGGCAAGCCAAGTACAAGAAGAATAAAAATAGTAATAATAACAAAAATAACAAGGGAAAAAAATACAAAAGAATAAACGTCCAAAAATGCAAAGAAGATGAAGTCAATGCCTTAAGAAGTTCTCTCGCACGCCAGTAAAGCGCTGTCTCCGAGTCGCCGTCAAGTACCGCACATCGTTGGAGGTGGTCTCTGTTCATTAAGGTCACTTGAACCACATAGGGGGCAGCCAGGATTCGAAAATATTTTAATGCGATGGAGATGTTCTGCTAGACAGTCGTGACAGGAGTGCAACGTAGACGCACCTCCTCGTTGGTGCACACTGGGCAACGTTCTTGTTACGGCAAAGTGGTCTGCAGCTTCTGGCGTTCTTTTTCTAAATACGGTAGGGTAATTGGTAAAAATATCGTAGGTAGTAAGACAGGTAGGTAAGTTTTGTCAGCCCTACGTTCAAAGCTCTACAGTCATATTAGACCGGGACGCATGGTTTTAAAATGAACTCCGAACCACTACAAACATCCATAGGACAATCTCGGTGTCACAGGTTCGAACCCGAAACCTGTGGCACCGAGTGCCAATCACCTGGCCATCAGGCCCCATATATATGGATCTGAATATGGTTAGAATATGGAGGTAATATACGCTTGATTTTAAAATATTGCTAAATAAAAAATAAAAGTTTTTTTTTTTTTTTTTTTTGTATAAGAAAGTATATTACAGATATAACGAGAAATTTTTTTTTTATAAAAAAATATTTAAATTATAATATAGCCTTATATAATTATAAAGTCATAATATAATAAATTAATAATTGAAATACTAATTGTTATCCCAGTTATTATTATTTTCTTTTTTTGAATAAATAGATTCCTGGCATTAACAGATATCCATTCCTGGTCCCGAAATTTAAACATAGAAATCGTTTTACAATTTTTTTTTTTTTTTTTAACATATTTATGCAGATGTTATTCAGATTAACAATTTATTTTTTTTTAAAAAATATAAAAATAATGTTTAAAAAAACTCAAAACAATTTACAATAGCAAATAAAAAAAAATGTCATTCTTTCATTAAAAAAGAAAAATGACAACAGGATTTCAAATCTGAATGTGCTAGTTTACTTAATTAAGTTTTTAATTTTCTTGAACAGATATATCAGTACGTTAGTTCTTACCACACACAAATGAAAAAAAAAAAAAAAAAAAAAAAAATAAGAAGTAAACCCAACAATGATTTGAAACCTGCCCCCTCTAGTCTGCGAGAAATTGCAGGCAGCTACTGGCGGAATGCAAAACGCCCTGACATGCCATGTCATGTGTATATGCACAGCAGGGAGGATTGGTGGAAAAAAAAAAAAAATTGGAGGAGAAATTTATGTTTCAGCTCTACTCGGAAAAGATGGAAGGAAATAAAAAAAAAAGGGTAGGAACCAAATTCGGAGGCGGGAAATTAATTTGATCCCGCATTAGCATACAAAAAGCCACTTCCCGTTTGGCGGCTTTTCTGGCTAATTTGTGGAAATGCGACACTCGCCCGGAATAGATTCTAATTGATTTTTGGTTTTGGTTTTTAGCTTTTACGAATGCGTAGAAGGAAGAAAAGTAAAAATCCGCATTCATTTCCTACTTGAAATATGACAGTGCATTTCATTTCGGATTGTTCTGCTTGTTCAATCCTCGAGTTAGGGCACATATCGAGCAAAATTCATCTAATGACTACATAAATTTACGTCCAGAATGAGTTCAAGACATTTATGGGTTTTGTTGTAGAAATTGGCGGATAAAACAGCCATGAAATTGTATCCTTTATTTATTTTTATTTTTTATGCACCAAAACGACATGGAGTACATTTTTGTTTTTGAAAATAACTCCCCTTCTAAAGATTATGTGCATTTTCAAGATAGAATGGGTCATCTCTTGCAATTTGAAATTAGAATACTAAAAGCGCCCTGGTGGCCAATTGGCTAGCGTTCTGGCCTTCGGTTTGAATCCTGGCGGTGGCATCGATGTTTGTGAGTGGTTTGGAATGAAATGAAAGGATGCCAAAAAATATTGAACTAGATGATGAACAACTTAATTAAAAATAACACAGACACAGTAACTAACAGGTGGGCTGAAAAGCATGGTATAATATTCATTGACTATCTTAAAAGGAAAAACCATAAACAGCGACTATTATGTAGGGTTATTGGAGCGTTTGAAAGATGAAAGGCTGTTTCATCAAGACAATGGCACCGTGTCACAAATCAATGAAAACGATGGCAAAATTGCATGAATTGGGCTTCGAATTGCTTCCGCATCCACCGTATTCTCCAGATCTAGCCCCCGGCGACTTTTTTCCTGTTCTCAGACCTCAAGAGTATGCTCGCTGGACAGAAATTTCGCGCCGATGAAGAGGTAATCACCGAAACTGAAGCCCATTTTGAGGCTAAAAGACAAATCGTACTATAAAAAATGGTATGACCGCTATAATCGTTGTATCACCCACGAAGGTAACTATATTGAATAATGAAATCAAATTTTATAAAAAAAGAATTTTTCTATGCTAGCCTACGAACTTTTCAGCCAACCTAGTAAACACAGACACAGTAACCTCTTTTGAATCCAACATTCGATAGTTCGCCACATTCTATAATCCAGGCACCGATCGAGCCTTCACTATAGTATTTTTTTTTTTTTTTTCCCCGTATAAATTGGGGGTTTGTTGATCTTGACAGCCGGATGGCGAAACGATGTTGCTCACATTCGTCAGACATTTATATTGTCTATATGGGATCAGAATGTGCGTAAACACATGTATGTACGTTTTAATCGTTTAAATTTTTGTTTATAGTGCTTTTCTTTGTTTATTCCTCTTAAAACTATACTGACGCTCGAAAATCTGGCACGACCATTGTCCCGAATGTGCGCTTGATTAAGAGAGGTCACTGTATTTGTTTATCTTTTCTAAATAAAACGCATTCAAAACATTATTTTAATATAAATAAGTTATTTATAACCTATGTAATAGAGTTTCTCGTCAAAGAACAATTACTTTTTAAATTTCCAACCAAACTTGTTTTTCTGTTTCCAACAATAACTGCATTGTGATTTAAAACTATACAGATGACAAAGGCATTAAATATTTTGAAATCACAAAAATCTCATATAAAAAAAAAAAAAGAGTTTTCTATCACAACATGTTAAGACTAGATGATGTTATTCATATCTGGCGTTATATTTGGGGCAAAACAGATTGAAGCACACTCTACTAAAACCCAAACATCATCATCAGATAGAAAAGATTCATAAAAATGGAAATTAGAAGATTAGGAGAGCTTGTCACTGGAGGCTTCATTTTTTTCCCCTCCCCATGGAAGTGGACTGTCTATCCATAAGTGGAAAGATAAACTTCCGCGAGAAGAATGGAGTTAAGAGGTCAAAAATGTTGTTTAAGCAATTGTTATCCAAAAACATCACAAAATACGGACAAATTCGTTTTAATGAAACATCTTCAATTCAACATGAAAATGAAGTTGCTTAATATCTCTGCATTTTAGAGAAAAGCATTATAAAAGGAGTATTTATTAATGGCATATTATGCTATTTTTAAATCAGTGCTGATATGTCATTTAAAAGAATGGAACAAAGTGCTCTTCCATCTTATGCCATCTTAAAAAAAACTTAACGCATCAACTGTTTTTACAGTAAAAACAAATATTTTACTTTCGCTAATTTTACTTTGGGGCCTGATGGCCGAGTGACTAATGCTCTGCCGTTCTGTGCCCACAAGTGTCAGGTTAAGTCCGACGGTGAAATAGATGTTTGTAGTGATTCGGGATCGACTTTAAACCGTAGGTCCTGGTTGTATGACTACTGGGCGTTGGGCTGACAACCCTCTCCGTAAAAAGACAGCATTTCCTGTCTCGAAATTTGTCAGTAGATAAACGGCCTTGGCCCACCATGGTGCTGTCGCGCAGCTGCTGATGATGGTGGTGGTGATAATGTTACTTTAAATAAGTGACTGTTTATATATGTGTGGTATTCGGGAAAGTAATTTCATCGCATGTGAACTAGATGGCGTGCGAATCTCTTGATAGATGTATTTAACTCCGAATAGAAAAGGGGGAAATAAAATGAGTGAGGACGATAATAAGACATCCGTTAAAACGACCGCATTTCAGAAGAATATTTGATGAAGTATTTTATGATGATATACTATCCTAACTTTTACGTAAATAATTTAGTTGTCCTAGTCCTTGGATTTTTGTGATCATAAATCAAAATATTTCTTTTTAAACCCATAGACATTCCGCGAAGAATTGAAGTTGAAGAATGATTTAAATTTTTGTTTGACAAGCAATGAAAGAATTTTGATTATTTGTGAATTTAATTCAGTAGAAATTAAGTGAACTCATTCCTACTCCGTATACCAGTAAAAAATTAATATCTATGGACAAAATGTCAGTAAAATTTCCAAAGTTGTTATTGTTTTTATGCTGTGAAAGCCATTCTTTTACTCGTAAAGGAACTTAAATGCATGTCTACATGTACATTGCATCCTCTTCCAACACACAATCATTGTGTAATCGTTGCAATACAAAACTTGAACGAGTTCAAGAAAAACGAACTAAAAACTCCTTACCCTAATGGTTGCAGTAAAAGAAAGCACCACTTCGTTTCACAATGACTGACGGTGAAACACGACACCGAGTTCCGTTATCATCTTGTACCAACAACGTGGGTCCACCTGTGTGTGTGTGTGGGCGCGATGACCTTCCGTGACAATTCGCACACGCGACTTGATTTGTGGAGTAGCAAATCGACAGAGGGAAAGATCAACAAGAAATGACGATTGCACCCGCAAGAGTATTGATTGTGAAACGAATCTGGCTTTTGGCTTGTTTTATGAGAAAACAACATTTCAAAGGAATCCTTACTTTTTAAAAATAAATTTAAGGAGGAGCTAACTGAAACGCTTTATTCAATTCTTTCTATTAGTTCACACTCTCCCTATATATATATATGCTCAAATTTTCAATCTTTAACAAAATAATTTTTATTCACACACTCTAGTTCGAATACATTTTTTAACTTGTAGTGGATGACACTGGATGTAAATACAATTTTTTTTTAAATATTAATTCAGTAATTAAATTTAATTAATTAATTTTTTTTTTTTAGATTTAAGTTACATATATCTACCAATAGATGGTGCCAGATAAACTTTTAAAAAAATGCATGAAAATTATTTATAAAAAACTTTCTGCAATAGAGTGAAAAAAAGTAGGAATTGACTTAAAAATTTTTTTTTATATTACTTGTTAATTAAACTAAAAGATTTAAAATAACTCAGTTATTAGAGTTTCCAATATCCATATTTTGTAATTTTAAGTTTAAAATTTACTTAAAACAAAAACAAGCAAAAAAAAATTGAAATTCTGCGCTTTTATTTTTCTATCATTAAAAACTCTGCATCTGGTGATTGTGACGTGTGTTACTGCCTCATATCGTCAAACGAACTGCCTGGTGGGAATTTTTCGAGTTTTTCCTCACGCGAAAAGCATATATGGGACATCTACTTCAAAAACGTTTATCCGTAAGACATCACCTACTATCCACCGATTGACTGTCTAGTGGCATACGTAATTCCCGATGTATACATGAGACACCAGATGGAAGGCCTGATGGCCGAGTGGCTAACGCTCTGGCGCTCGATAGGTACCACAGGTTTCGGGGTAGAATCGGCGGTGCCATGGATGTTTGTAGTGGTTCGGAATCCACTTGAACTGTAGGTCCCGGTCTAATAGATCTTACAGCGTTTTGGGGGTAGAGTTTGTTTATGGCATAAATATAACTGCTCAAGTATTTGCCAGCAGCATTAGGAACAAAAAAAAATTCTGTAACTAACACATCAAAAATAATAAATTTTTAAAAGACATTGGATAATGCTTTTAAAAGTCACAACATACTGCTTTAAAGGACAGTGAATGTTGCTAATTCAGGATATTTCTCTTCATCGTATACAGCTTTTTAAAAATATATTGCTCTGCAGTTATTTTGTGTATACTTTGGGCTAATCAGATCGGGACCTACTGCTTAACGTGGACTATGAACCCCTCACAAACACCCCTGCCATAGCCAGGATTCGAACCGAAGCCTGTGGTACCAAAGGCCAGAACGTTAGCCAATTGGCCATGAGGCCGTGAACTCTTTGATTGTGTAATAGTGCATTTTTTTCAGCAAGCACATCATATGTAATAAACAACTGCCGATTAAACCCGTTCAAGAAAAATCTCACTTTTGGGCTCCTTTTGCAAATAACACTGCTCAATTTTATTCCACAATTCATCGCTCTATTAACTAGTCTACAAACGTATATTTCTATCTTTCATTTCCTCTGTCAAAAATTAAACAGATCATGAAATACCTAAAAAAAATAATAATAATAAAATAATGCCACTGCAATGCCAAAAATTAATCCGGGACCCCATGCAGCTGGATTCCACACCCATTTCAGAATTCAATTACCACCTATTCTGCGAAATAAGTCCTCCGGCCAATGCAGTCAGTGAGCAAATGTTACTGGTGAAGGACTCTGACCCTCGTATCCACTTGCAGAAGACAGTAGCCAATATTCAATTTAAATCAGCAACAGCTGCTATTTCCATTGTTGTTTCAATTCCAAGCAAACCTGCAATTAAACTCACTTGAGAATCAGAACGGGCATAAGGCGCATCCCCTAATCCTTTCTTTGTTTGCCTTTCCACTGCAATTAGCGAGACACTCGTTCGATTTGAATACAATCGCTCGGAGAAAGAAGGTGCCCACCTGCCCGGGTGACGTCACGGGTCAAGGTCAAGTGAGTGACCGATCGAGGCTCTCCGCAACAATGACCCGGAGGGAGGTACACCCAGTGACTGGCATCTTTGGGACAGGTAAAATCGTTTGATCTCCAGAGCGGAGCCAACGAACCTTTTCGCCTTGTTCGAGAATCGAAATAGCCTATCTTTAACATACTGTTCCGTACTTGAGATTTTGAAGGATTGCCAAGTGTGAAGAATTGGTGCGTGGAACTGTTGCTGGCCACAAATTGAAAAGATGAAGTATACTATGTTAGAAAGTCGGATGAAATGTAATTGTTGTCAGATAAAAGTAGTTCAGTTCGTTGTCGGATGAAATATAATTGTTAATTGGTTGCGCCTGTATGTGTATGAGGTATGCAATGAGAATTTCCGCATGAAGTTTAAAATGGGAATTTTATGTGAATCTTAAAATGGGAATTCCGTATGAAGTTTAAAATTTGGAATTTTATATGACGCTTAAAATGGAAAATGACGCTTAAAATTTCCATGTGAACTTTTAAAAATGAAAATTTCATGTGAACTTTAAAAATGAAAATTTCATGTGAACTTTAAAAATGAAAATTTCATGTGAACTTTAAAAATGAAAATTTCATGTGAACTTTAAAAATGAAAATTTCATGTGAACTTTTAAAATGAAAATTTCATGTGAACTTTAAAAATGAAAATTTCATGTGAACTTTAAAAATGAAAATTTCATGTGAACTTTAAAAATGAAAATTTCATGTGAACTTTAAAAATGAAAATTTCATGTGAACTTTAAAAATGAAAATTTCATGTGAACTTTAAAAATGAAAATTTCATGTGAACTTTAAAAATGAAAATTTCATATGAACTTTAAAAATGAAAATTTCATGTGAACTTTAAAAATGAAAATTTATATGAACTTTAAAAATGAAAATTTCATGTGAAGTTTAAAATGGAAATTCCTTGTATGATGCTTAAAATGCAAATTCCATGTGAGGTTTAAAATTGGAATTCTATATGACGTTTAAAATGGAAATTCTATGTGAAGTTTAAAATTGGTATTCTATATGTAAAATGGAAATAACATGTGAAGATTAAAATGGGAATTCTGGATGACTCTTAAAATGGAAATT
The DNA here is from genome assembly GCA_021605095.1 of Caerostris extrusa. Lineage (NCBI taxonomy): Eukaryota > Metazoa > Arthropoda > Arachnida > Araneae > Araneidae > Caerostris > Caerostris extrusa. Next base: position 9,497 of record BPLR01016831.1, read on the forward strand.
TCATGTAAAAGTTTAAAATGGGAACTCTTTGTATAATTATGGTTTTAAATGGGAAAATGATATTTCATATTTATTCTAAAAATAAATGAAAAGTATGAATAAACTGTTAGACTACGTTGCAAGAACTTGACTCCTTTATTTCGTTGGAGGTTTTTTCACATTAAGCATTCAATAATAAATAAATAAACGAAAGCCATAAGCACTTTAAATGAGATCAGTATTATTTCACAAAAGTTCAATTTGAACATGACTAAAATGAATTTATGTGTTAATCTCAATGTTATCCCATGTGTTATATCGCGCCTAGATTTCGTGTAGAACTAACGTGGAAGGAGAAAGGAAAGACACGTGAGGAAATTGAGAAGTGCTAAGAAAGAGATGACACTCAAAAAGAATGCGTTGATGCATGATCAAAACATTCGTAATGATGTAAAAGACCATAGAACCCTTTTAAACTGAAGTTAATATGTAAAAGTATTTGTAGAATCTAATTCGTAATTTTGAATAAATAGGTAATATAACCCAAGACACTTGCCATAGATATTTTCATTTATTTATTATGAAGAAGTGATTTTTATTTATATATTATTTAATTAATTTTAAAAATAAGAATTCTATTAACTAAAAACTGTGTCCTATTAGACAGTACGATTTTCTAGTTAATTCTTTACATTCAATAAAAAAATTAAAAATGTAAATTTAAAATTTGTTTATTAGGAACAAGTAATTTTTTTTATATTATTATAATGGATATCAAAATATGAATTCTATCGATTTAAAACTGAGTTCTATCAGATTGTATGATTTTCTAGTTGATTCTCTGCATTCAATGAAAATTTTAAGTGTTTATTAGTTCTAAGTGGCATCGAAGATAGATCTTAACAAATAAGGAATGAATTTAATCAACAAACCTATAAAACAAAATTTATAAAAAAATCGAAGGCATCGAAGATAGATCTTAACAAATAAGGAATGAATTTAATCAACAAACCTATAAAACAAAATTTATAAAAAAATCGAAGGCATCGAAGATAGATCTTAACAAATAAGGAATGAATTTAATCAACAAACCTATAAAACAAAAATTTATAAAAAAAAAATTTGGACTTACCGATAATGGCATGGACTCGGACAGAAGCTGTGTCCGGAGAATGATGGCATTTTTTGCGACTGGAAAAAGAAAAAAAAAAAAATCTTTTAATTCTACTGAATTATAAAAAACATTATCATTTTTTATAATTTTAAAATAGTTTTAATTTAGAATCATAACTTGACTCAGTGAATTTAATCTATTCATTACACAGGATATTAATAAATGATAAAAAAAAAAACTTGCATTTTGAGTACAAATAATATTTCGAAACTTGTATTCATAAGTTATGTTTACAAACACACAATTCTACAAAATAACCTAAGATGTAAAAACATTTTTCTCTAACGAATATATTAAATACATTTACGAAACACATTAAACGTTAAAAAATTTGTGGTTGAACAACTTAAAAGAGGCATGGTATATTCCACAAGAATTTATTTTATGAGAGTATAATATAGTAAGCAAACTGAAAAACAAAGTATTTAAATTACTTTTAGTTCTATGTTATTTCCGAATGCGAACATATCAAAGAATTCCTACATATCAAAGAGTAATTATCAATTCTAAAAATTCATGATAATTAAAATCTGCGTTTCACCCATAATATTTCCAGCAATTTCATTTACTTCAGATAATTCAATTTTTTATCTGTGTGAATTTGATATAATTACAGCAATGTTAAAGCATCGCTTTTCCCATATTACTTTTCAATATCCTCGCAGAGGAAGAGTATGATAAATGTGTAGGTCGGAATATTCTTCCTTTGATCTCAATGACGATGGAGCGAAAACCTCAGATGCCACTCTTTCAGATGTTAGTTCCAAATTGGGGTACAATGTAGCTCGCCCCGGATGATATTTGAGGCACTCTGTATAATGATGAAACAGACCACATTGCTGTTATAGTGGAGTATTTTGACACAAGTCATTCGTCACTTAAAACAGCAGATTTAGTAGATTCAACGTTACAAGGGTGCACAACAAGGGGCATGAAAAACTGCTTCATATTTATGTGCTATGTCTAATACTCAGAGTTCTACAGTGTGGGACGGACTCCCCACGTATCTACTCATAGATGGAGTGAAAGCAGGCACCTTATGTTATAATAGAGCATCAGTAGGTAGAAGCTCTTACTTGGCTCCGTGAAGGAGCAAGCCTTCCGGGAGGACGTTTAGGGGGAATCATTAAGAATTTGCGTATCGTATGGGAGAAAACCTGGAAAACTCCCACCAGGTAGTCCGACTAACGCGGCAACATGCTGAACATCACAAACGCCATCGAGTCTATTCGTTTTCGGGATAGTGTCTACAACATAGCTGCAGGCCCATTGAATCTCAGCTCTAATGCTCACCAACGGCACACGTTGTCACTGAGTCACGAGCCGGATTTATTATCACAACTTTAAACGAACATTTCCAGAGACGGCCTCTCTAGATTTTCACCCTTATCCGTGAGGCCAACAGAAAGATATTCCAGCTTAAAGATTGTGACTATCCCTAGTGTAGACACAGAGGTTTTGGTTCGACAACAATAGTCAAGTCTCAAACCAAGCATCCTTTGTTAGAAAATATAACGCATTATCCATTAAGTCACTCTAATAATACTTTAATATATAATGTAGATTTTTTAGAATTATTCTTAACTAATACTGGCGAATACTTCGAGTGCTGTGTATTTTTTGACACAAGGCATGCTTTTACTTAGAAAAGCATATTTAGTAGATTTAATGATACACAGGGTTGCACAACGAGGCGTATGTTATGCTGTATCACATTTTTAAACGATGGCCTCTGCAGACTTGCACCCACTTCTTCTCATCCAGGAAGCCAACGAAATGAAGGACATTCCTGTTTAAAGATTTAACTTGTCCGTCCCTGGCATAAACACAAACGCTTTGGTTGGACATCGTTAGTCAAGTTTCAAACCAAGCATCCTTTGTTGGAAAATCCAACCACTATCCACACCAAATCTACTTTTATATGTAATGTAGGTTTTTTTTTTAATTAATCTTAACTAATATTGACGAATGACGAATTTTTTCCCTCAACGATGATTTTTCATTGGGTAACACTAATGTGAATAATTCAAAGTAATTTACACGTATTCACTTTAATCCCATTCTATTAAATATGGAAAAAAATATCAAAGTAACAGCCTAATAGTTACAAAATAGAAGACGAAACATTTATCAAAGAGCAATCAACTGTGCGTTATGTTTCATTACCATTGTGATTTCGCTTATACGAGATAAGATCTCGCGAACCAATTTGATCGAAGACGAGCCACCGACAACAGAGCCGATGAAAGACGAATGGGATTAATTTCTCGCTTGAAATGCAAACAGGAAGACGATATCCGGGTGATGACAGCCCTGGGATGCAAGACGGCGCCGAACACGAGGAAGTAGTAGCCGTCCCAGAGAAATTCCTCTTCCCCCACCGAGTGAGGAATGCCGCGAATTTTTACACTTCCTCGCAACAGCTCCCTCCCTCTCAAAAAAAAAAAGAAAGAATTTTGTTGACATTGACCTATCCTTGACCTTTCTTCAACCACAACAATGGAACAGAAACCGTTGAGGTGAAACGTTTCACTTTTATGGATTTCCTTACATTTTTTTTTTTTTTTAAAGAACTGATGGACCCTCTGACGTCAAGTAGGATGATGCAGAGATTTTTAAGAAAACATTTGACTCATGCAAAATGCGTGTTTCATTTTGTTTAGTAGATCAAAAGTAATCTAAAAGTTTTGATGCATCATTCCGATGACGAATGCATTTTCAAATTAATTATATTTGAATAATTTAAAATAAAAAATGGTAATCAAAGATCACATTTTGACACATCATTGTCAATGACGCTCGTTTAAAAATATTTCAATATTAACAATGAAAGATCAAAAATTCTAAATGAAGAAAACATTTTTATTTAATTATATCTAATTATTATTTTTAATTATATTTGAGCAATTTAAATAAAAAATGGTAATCAAAAACATTTGACACATCAAATGATGCTCGTTTAAAAATATTTCAATATAAACAATGAAAGATCAAAAATTCTAAATGAAGGAAACATTTTTATTTAATTATATCTAATTATTATTTTTAATTATTTTGAGCAATTTAAAATAAAAAATGGTAATCAAAGATCACATTTTGACACATCAATCATATCTCAATGACGCTGTTTTAATAAATTTCAACATAAGCAATGAAAGTTCAAAAATTTTAAACGAAAAATATTTTTGTTTAATAACATTTAATTATTATTTTTAATTATATTTGAGCAATTTAAAATAAAAATGTTAATCAAAAATCAAATTTTGACATCTCAATGGCGCTGTTTTAAAAAATTTTCAAAATAAATAATGAAAGATCAAAAATTATAAAAAAAAAAACATTTTTTTTTGTTCTGATTTTTACTAAGTGTTATAAAATTTAATATTAATTGCAAGGTTTTTAATAATAAAAGATAAAAAATAAAAATTTCTAAAAAAAATTGTTTAAATAAATAAAAAATTTGTTTAAATAAAGTAAAAAATTTGTTTAAATAAAGTAAAGATTTTTTTTTTTAAATTTATAATACTGTGAACCTAAGAAACGAAGTTAAAATAGTTCAAAACCTGTAACGAGCTGAGGCTGTTTTTAGAATATAATATTGCTGTTATTCTGCTCCTAAAATACCAGCATTGTATTTTGTAACAATAAAGTCATTTGGCTACTATAAGGAGCACTTCGATATGTACATATTGTATGATAAGCATCATGAGTCAGCTAACATATACATAAATGACAACAAAATGAAAAATGACAACTGAATAAAATAATGACAGCATAAATGACAACAGAATAAAAATAAACCCCAATTGTCCGAGTTAAAAACAAGACTAAAATAGAGTGAATATCATTCACAAGAAAAATGTTTAGCGCTTAAGAAAAACTGTTAGTTTGCCCAATTATACTGAAAACAATGGTGTTATGTTGGATATATAATCATATTTATGCTTATTATACACAAATGTAAACAATTTACAGAGAGTCACATAGAAAAACTACTCAAGACTATTACATATTAAGTAAGTGCAAGATTTATACGCTTTTTTCTAATCATTTAAAAAATTTATTATATAACGTATATTTCCACATATAAGCCCGGAATTTTTAGAATTTTTTCTAAAGCTAAAATTATGGGGTGTGTCAGTTTATACATGAATTCGGTAATCTCACAACAACAACAAAAAAAATAATAATAACGTAGTATTTTTCGTTAGCCGGAAGCTAAATATAGCACTATTTTTTTATATTTCTTTAGTTTATATTTCTTTAGTTTATATTTTTTAGATGTATGAAAAAAATATTTTCATCAAATAAGTTATTTGTTTTTATGAAGATGAATTGTTTAATTTTCGAAAATTGTTTATACTGTTAGTGGATAAAACGAAAATTCTGATGTTGGTGAAATTTTTCCGCCTAACGGAAAGTACCAAAACATAGCAATGAAATTATAAAATACCGTAAATAATTAGCACATAAAAACAAAATGGAAATGTTTTTTTAACTTACTTCTTGGATATTTAGAATGCAACCTTTATGCAAAAAGAGAAAAAAGTCATATGATTGCGAGTTTTTTTTTGTCAAATATCATGGCGACATGAGTAATGTTTTTTTCTTTCTTTCTTTTTCCGCCACTCTCGGAAATTTAAAAGTTTTAAGTTAGTTTAATTTTAAGTTTAAAGTTTTTATAGTTAAAGGTTTTACAAAGAAGGCTTCGAGAGGAAAAATAATCGTTGTAACACTAAATATCCTTAGGCTATTCTTTATGGATTTTATCATTAATAAATTATTTAGAGAAAGCGTCGCTAGATGGCAGCACCAAAATATTAACTATGTTGTTAAGATAAAAAAATTGATTGGCGTGATGATGTTTAACAACAACCGGTTTTATAGTCGGTATCATACAAACAAAACCAGAGTTATAACAGACATTTATCAATAAACATCATTCGAATATTGTACAGTATATTGTATTATATTAACAATAATGAACAGAACAGTGAACCATCGAAAAAATTAAGTATTGAATATTCACTTAAAGCAGTAAAAATATTTTACCCTTTATTTATATAAATAAACGAATTGTTTTTTAAATAAAAGGAGAAAATCCTTTAAGAAAAATAATAATAAATCAAGCTTCATTAAAATACATATTAAGTAAGAATAATATATTACTTTACTATAATCTAACCTATTATTATAAACTCGAACAATTTAAATATGGGCTAATTAAATGCAGAAAAAATGCTTTTAAAAAATATCCTAATTAATAAAAAATATTACAATATTCGATTTATAGAGCTAATTTTGATTGCAGCCTTCATGGAATTTACAAAACTTGATAGTCTAATTGTTGCTTATCAAATTTCTAGTTAAATTTCAAATTACTAAAGTTTTCTACATTTTCATTTTATAATTTGAAAGAAACTTCTCAATATATTTATTTCTGTTCCTAAATATATATCCACAGTTATTTCTCGTATTAACTCCATCTCGAAATTATTTGCTATTTTATCTCTAATAAGTAACGGCGGGCTGATGGCCAATGAGCTGGCGCTCAGGTCTTGGGTTTCCCGGGCTCAGGTTTGTATCCTGACGGATGTTTGTTAGTGGTTCGGAATCCACTTTAAACTGAAGGTTCCGGTTTAATTAGTCCAAAGTGTACACAAAATAACCATAATGAACAAACCAAACCAAACTAATAAGCAAAGTCGGCCTGATGGCCAATTGACTAGCGCTCTAATCTTTGGTACCACAAGCTTCAGGCGCCATGGATGCTTTGTTGGAATCCACACTAAACCGTAGATCACGGTCTAATTAGCCCAAAGTGTGCAAAAAATGTCAGTAAAGCGACAAACCAAACCAAATCTAATAAGTAAGGATTTTTGTTTTGTTAAAAGTTGCGGAAAACAAGAATCTTAGTTATAATTGCGGAAAATCCAGTGTAAATGGGGAATGGACAATGCAGCAGTTATTGGACAATTGACAATTAGGAATGTCAAGGGAGGGACAAAAATAGATAAGGAATAATTTAATAAGTAAAGCTCAGCTTTCCCTTACCTCGAACTGTTTTCATATCTTGTTACACCTTCTCTTTAACACAATCCAGTCTTACGAAATATCATTGCATCTAATTTGGGGGGTCTATGTTTGATTGTGCAAACTGCAAACTGCAACCGAAAAACGCATACATGGTGACGTCATCTGCGCAGAACACCTTGCCCGTTACTTCTCGTTGACTAAACGCTGTACCGAAAATCAAACGAAACGAGAAATAGGAACCCTTCTGGAGACAAAGAAAAATGAACTTCCGCTTTCAGAGAGATATTGCGTCATTGTTTTGCAGTGACATGCAGTTGGAGGCATCTTTTACGAGGATTCCCGAGAAATGACACGATTCATATCCGGTGAACCATGTCACGGATGACTCAAAGGGGATAAGATTCGTTAGAGAGAAGGATTATGAATGGCAGGGAAGGGTTCTTTTTCTAATAGGCTTTGAATTCTTCGAATCCTCGTAAGAGAGCGTGTGAAATGGCAATGAATTTTCATAGGGCGACAGGTAAATAATGATAACTACTGCGGTTGAAACATTTAGCAACAGCAATTTTGAAAAAAATCTTATTCTCGAAGATGTTTTCCTCGCAGCACAAGGAAGTAACTAATTTTGCCACATTTGCATGATTGGTATGATTTCTATGCCACATTTACATATTGGTATTAGTTGTATGATTCTGCTAATTTTTGCGCTCCTTCAGCTGTTGGTCATCAGAATTGCTACAGCAGAAAGGGAAATTAGCAGAATGACTTACTACTACAATATGAAGGGACGGAAACATAATTCAATTTACAGGTATTTTTTGAGGTACAGAACTGGAAGAAATCAATACATAATGCAGCTGGGTCTGCTCTGGATCTAATTCAGCAAGGCATTGTCAGATACGAGTACTGCGTTCCAAACGGCTTCAATTTAATACCAGAATTCCTGAATTGTACTGGATGTTAAGTGGTGGCGTGCTAGTTTCTCGATAACCATTGACCAGATATTCTCAATTAGTGATCTATCAAAACGTGCTGGTTAAAACAGCAGAACACCCTCTTTATCAAGGAAGACAGTACAACAAAGGCATTATGCGGTGACCACTGTATTTAGCATGATGGAGGGAAATAAATAGCGCCCATTCAAATTACCGGCTGAAAAAAGCAAGACAGGACTGGCATAGGTATCCAATGGCGGGCAATAAGATTATGACAAATGCAAATTGACAATAGTTGTTTCCTTCGGTGCCTCAGTAGATATGACTCCCTCTCGCTCGAGACACACATTAATCTTTCTGTATAAGCAAACAACATGCGATTGCGGTTTTCATTAAGAAACCTACTTTGCAATCGTCCCTACTATACAGACTATGGGTGGCATTACACCTACCTATACTATAAGTATGGGTTGAAATGTTGTTAATTTCGCCTATTCTAGTATGTTGTACCTTCATTTACGCTTCGCATTGCAACATGCCATTTTCTTGGTATAGTAATTTTAAATTCCAGAATTGAAGTTTGGAATATTATTCTATTTCGTAACATTTTATTGATCATATCTGTGGAAACCTGAATTGATTTTGAAAGAATCGAAAAAAAAACCAGATATTTCTTAGTAAATTAAATATTTAAAAAAGTCATATTTGTTATGAGAGATCAATAATAGTTGGAATGAAACTGAAAGTTGAAAGTTTTCTACACAAGAAAATAATAATAATACATGATAAAAAATAAAACTGAAATGTCATTCAGAAATAATATGGCATATTGGCAAAAATAATTCAACAACTACAATACTTAAACCCAAAATTTCAGATTCAGGTAATTATTGTAGTAAACACTATCTGACCTAACATCTAAAGGACATTCTCAGATACTACACCCGAAAGGAAAATGATTTAAAGAAAAGAGTTCTCAGTTTTTCTTTGTGCTCCACTACTTCACCTTCGCGCTCACCTGAAACAAGAGTAAAAAAGAAAGAAAGAAAGAAAGAGAAAAAGTGGTGAAAAAACACCTGCTCACCTTGACAACTATTTATTCCACTCAGTACTTACTTATTTCCCCCATCCCCTTTTGCACTTTTCGCTTCGTTTACCCATAATGTTTACTAACCTCTCGAGGAATGTTTTGATTCGGTGTCTTATTTTATTTTCTTTCTTCAGTGCGTCAATGGATGACCCCCCCCTCTCCCCTTCGCCTCCACGGATGCACTCCGTCTTCCACGAGAGGAGATGCGACAACCCCCACAGGCAGACAAGAAGACGACCGTCACAGGAAGAATCGCCTTTTTAAGCTTCGCGACACATGCTTACACCGATCTCCGAAGAGTGCAGGGCGGTTTCGCGCTCTTCGCAGAGTGGGCGCCTGGCCTGTACAGCTACGGCCTACCGTGGCAGGGATGCACACTTTGGGGTCCATGGGTAGCATAAGAAAAATATATGTATAGTATATTAGAAAGAGAAGCTAACGAACTTTTCGATTAAAAGAAGGCGAAAAGAAAAAAAAATCTTAAGCTAGGCCATCCCGGCGAGCTTAACGCCAATCCTTCAGGCATAAATAAAATAATGTAGAAATCTATAATATTATAATTATATGTAGGAAACACAGATCTTTCTTGATCCGCAATATTCTAACTTAATGCGTTTTAGTATTTGGTTCGATTTTTGCTATTACTAGTCGATTTTTAGTCAAATGGTTTGGATTCATCCACTTTTCTATTTTTCTATTCGTGCATGAAAATGTTTAATCAGAAATATATGTTGATCTACATACGCTTGGTTCATATATTGCATCATCTAGTAATAACCCTGCTACTTCCACTAGAGCAATTTTAAAATGAAACATATTTTTTTCAAATCTATATAATGTGCTTAACGAATTCTTGAAAAAAACATCCGTTAATGGATAATAACTTGAGTAACCAACTAAGTTGATAAATAATGTTTTTAAAGCAAGAAATAAATTTAAAAAAAAAAAAAAAAACCGTAAATAAAAATACTGTTTCCTGGCTAGTGCGTTATTGATTAAGTGTAATCTATTAATTGCAGTACAGCAATACATAGAATATTTTTGATATTTAAACTTTTTATTCGACTAACAGGAGTTCGACTAATTTTTAGTCGAATCCTGTTCCATCTTTTACCTAGCAACAAAATCTTTTCAAAAATTATTTATAATATGAGTTTTTCAAGTAAAATCGACAATGATGAGGTGTAATACCCACTGTCGTTGCATTCTAGCTGATATAGTTAAGCAGCAATTGTATAACCATATATAAATAATCAGAGACTTTAACATATTTCTTTATAGTTCAATAATAGGCACACTTATTAGGAAGATAAGGCAGACACTCGTCGGACTACCCAGTAGGAATTTTCAGGATTTTCTCACGATACGCAAATTAGGAGTTGTTCCCTCTAAAATCCCGGAAGGCACTACCCTCCTTCTTCAGCTGACACGGAACCAAGTCAGTCTTCTACCTACGGCTGCTCCATTACACAAAACCACCTCACTCTCATCCCTGCTTCCATAAGAACACACCGGTTCATGGACTTGGTCTAGATGTTGCTGTCGACCAAATTTAGGATAAGAAAAACAAAATTGCAAAGTAGTGTGATCTCTAAAGTTTAATATGATGAGGCAGGGCGCAGTTTGTGCAATACGCTATAACCTTAGTATACGAGAATCGATTTTTATTTTCCCAATGCAAGTGATATTACTCAATTCAGTGATACAATTTGGCGTGCCCTCTGCACAAGATAACCATTTCGCTGTGCACCCTCTAACAGAATTATGGAAATCATTTTATGCACATGAATTTAGAAATATAATTTACAACCTGTAGTCAAGATCGAGAATGTAATGTGGAATCAATCAACAATTAATCTTTTAAATGTGGAATCAATCAACATCATTCCCTCATCAAATATTATTCATCATCATTCCCTTAGACAAATATCAATGTTCTGGACATCCTTTTCCTATGACTTCACTAAATTTCAATAAAATAATAATTTTTTTTATCACGGTGGATTACTCAATAAAACAAATAACCTATAAATATTATACATATTATAGAAAACAACCCGAAACGTATACGTATCAGAATATCAAATTTTGTTTCTTGAGGAAGGTTCTTCCTAATACAAGAAAAAAAAAAAAAAATCCATATAAAATACTTGAAAAATACTACTGCATCAGAAACAGCGCTTCGCCTTCCAAATCACATTAAATCAAATTGCACATTATCTTGAAATAATTCTTTAAATTAGGCGAAGCGAAACGAAGGAAGACGAATCTCCGCATAATTCATCGAAAACTCACCCAGTTGTTTTCGAAAAGACACCTTCTCTTTGCAAAAAAAACGAACATGTATCGGGCACGATTTTCACCTATCACGAAGTTCACGTTAGATGATGCCCTTCCTGGATCCATAAAAGTAGACTGCGCTATCGGTCACGATGTCTTCCAAAAGACAGAATTTTTTAATATTTTATAATCCCTTTTTTTTCTTCCTCCATAAAACTACTTTTCTATGAGTTTTATGGACAGGGATGAGGCTACCACTTTTTGTACGAATCTCTAATTCTTGTTTGCTAAATTATGGATATACCATACCGATGTTGTCAGTCTGTTTAGTTTTATAATTTATTTGTATAATAGCTGAACCCGGCATACGTTGTCTGCGAAAAAAAAAAATGCATTGTAGAAAATTATATTATCACATCTAAAAATATGCCCAAATCATCTGATGTGAGAAGATTGATGACTCTGGTAATATTATGTTGCTTATATTTTCTATAGATTTCATGGTTAAACAAAATTCTCCATCTATCATTCTCTAACTGGACCAAAATTTCTTTTTGTTACTGACCATCTGTATATACAGACACTTATTAAATAAAATATATATATATGTATGTTCTGTTCATATAGATCATATAGTATACAATGATGTATAAAACTTCAATGGATAAAAATGAAGAGTTTAAAACTATGACGAAGAAGATCACAAAATTTCAAATTATAATATTAGCACTTTTATATCATCATGCTAGCCCATCCCATCCGAAAAATTTCAACGATAGAATGGATCTATTACGTTATATTCATCCAATACATCATGACTATTTTCAAAAACTTTCTTCATAATAATAAAAATTAAAAATGGCACCTATTAATATAAAGTTGTAATTAAAGTAATTAAATTGGCATTACCTGACATGAAATATTAAAATGAAGCCTTTTTTATTTATTATTATTCTTTTAATTATTATTTAAAAATCAAAAAAAATTGTTAAGTTTAAATTAAAATCTCATATTTAATATTTCATAAATGTATGATTTTCACATTTTAATTTAATCATAACAAATTTATAAAAATAGTTATGATTAAATTAAAATCTAGTGTTTTGAAAATGGTGCAAGTCCATTTGATGTTATCAAAAATATAAATTTCTTTCAATTAATAATTTAAAAATGGTCACATTATAAACTTGAATCAGTTTAATATTTAAAAAAACATAAAAACGAGCTTATTAACTAATACCACTATTTTTAAAACCATTCAAATACCAGTCCTTAAATATCACCATACAATATAAAATGGACTTACACCACTTTCAAAGAAAACGGCTCGGCTAATGTTTTTATTGCCAATAGATTTGAGACTCTTGTGCTAAGGTGAAAGATAAATAAATAAATAAATAAATACATAAACGACATTGACAGGGACACTGCATCAAGGCTAGTGCGTTAATTAGAAACGTTTTTTCATAGTTTATAGATTAGAAAACATTGAATAAAATGTTTTTCTAATATTATAGGGTTTATTTATTTATTTTTTTTTTATTAAACTGGAGCCTTTTTTAGTTTTCCATCAAAATCTGGAAATCTTTTTAATTGTACGAAGACTGCGGTTTGTGTATTCTAATCTTAAAATATGCATTTCTTCGTAGAGTTTCATGTGGTGAAATTTTTTATTGTATTTTTCATTTCTGCTGCATTAGCAAGAAGCATGTATCTTTAAAAGCTAAAGCAAAGTTCCAATCAATTTATCCCGCAAAGCGAGTGTCGCAACTTATGTGGCAATAAAAGCAAAACCACTGCATAATATACGAACTATAATTCGCGTAATTAAAGTCTAATTAACAGAGGTTGCAATACGAGAAAAAAACGTATAAAAATACAAAATGGCCTTCAAGTGTCAAAGTAACTGATTGGAACAAATCTTTGCTTCAGCAGATAGAAAAAAATGCCACATCGGGATTCATCAAAACTGTGTACGTGCATACCTCTCAGATAGAGAAGGTACAAACAGTACTGGAGGGACTGAACACCACAAAGAGAGTGATACTACAGATAAACCAAACAGGAGGTTGTTATTTGTCTTAAGTTATATATATTACATAGAAATATATAGGACAGACATACATAAGACATACATACATAAAATTTGATTTGGTTTGTAGCTCTACGGTCATTTTTTGCACACTTTGGGCTAATTAGTGCGGACCTACAGTTTAACGTGGTGTCCGAACCACTAACATTCATGCCACCGCCAGGATTCCAACCTTGAAGCCTGTGGTACCAAAGGCCAGAGAAATCTCCCAGAAGAAAATGTTTACCCTTCATCTTATGTCGTTATCTTCGTAGGAAACAAGATAGAAGATGTATAGATAGATAGATGTACAAGATAGATAGATGTAGGAAACAAGAACCAACGAAGTAAAGGGGAAAAAGTAAGAAAAAAAAAGGTAAGAAAAAAAAATGGTTATTTTAAGAATATTCAAAAAAAAAATCTAACTTAGATTTTATCCTATTTAAAAAGCATACGCATACGTTTAAATCACAAATAATGTATTAAAAGAAAGGAATATTTAAAAATATTATTGCTCAAGTATTCAGATTTTAAAAATCATTAGTATTCATTCAAATAAATGAAGGAAATATATTATACGCATTTGTTTAAATCAATAAAAAAATATTATATAAAATAAAGGAATATAATTCAAAAATAAAAAATCATCATAGAATAAAATATTTTTGCTCAAACACCATTTCAAATAAAAAACTTGCATTAGTATTCATTCAAATAAATGAAGCAGCGAAATATTGCAATTAACTATTTTGAAGTAAAGATGTTTACATTGAAATCGTATCCAGATAGTTTAAAAGTGTATAATATGTGCGTGTTTTATTAATACGAAAAGTGAAGGAAGAAATAGAGAAATTGAATAATAATGAAATAAAAAATAAACACTGCGATTTTCCACCCGACTGCTGCTTAACCCATAAAAGCCTCTCAGGTGGCAAATATTGTTCGAAAAATCATCGCTGTCTCAGAATGCTGCAAATTGCAGTGGCAATCCATTCCAGAGAGGTGTTATTTACAAATGAGATTCATGCAAGTCATAAACTCGGAAGATACAGAAGGTTGTTCAAGACGGCACGGTGGAATTTGTTTGAGGATACTGGATTGAGGCAACGTCAGATATACAAAAAGAAACATTGAAAGCGAGCGAATTGGCGGACCTTGAGTAAATAAAAGCGCCAATTTTCATCAAAACATGGCATAGAGGCAGAAGCTAAGCCTCGCATTTCATGTAGTATATAAAGGCACAAATTCACTATATATTTTAGGGGGATTATTCATTTTCTAAAACGTTCTAAGAATAAAAGTATGCGTGTTTTTATCAAAGCACATTGCATGTTATTTCTTGCCATTAAACTGCATAAAATAAAGAAAAACATTGCCTGCTATTAAAATGAAATACTATTATAAAAAACACAAACTCTTACACGAATTACAATCAAGCACTACAATTATTTAAGGAACTTTAATTTTAATTCTTTTATTAACTTTAATTCAAAAACTCTATCTAGTATCTTCTGACAACACTAAATGGAACCAGAGAACTACTAATACAGCTTCTCAATGGACTAGTCCCTCAGAGTGTTTCTCCTCTCCTTTAAAAGCAACGTCACTCATTTTTCATTCCTTCATTTGTTCTCCTCACTTAGTAAAAAATTATTTAAAAAACTAAAAACACGCTTTTTAGAATTAATCAAACTAAAAAGTAAAAAATAATTGTTAACATAAGAATAAAATGACTGACAAGAAAATGAATGTCACTGTTCTAAAAGCGTGGGGATGCCTTCGATATCAATCGTTATAATATTTCACTAGTTTCATTCCGAAATGCAGAGTAAGTTCCATAAAATGTCATACACACTCCACACTTTTAGGTGACATTCATTTTCCCGTCACGTCATTTTATTCTTATGTTAACAATATTTTACTTTTAGTTTGATTAATTCTAAAAGCGTGTCTTTTAGCTATAATATTTAGATGTCCGGTACGAAGGCCTGAACTATAGTTCTTGCCACAACTAATTTAATTTGGAAGTAAACAAAGAGCTAAATTCGAATATGTCGAGCCAGCCAGGATCTTCGAACAGTAGGCGCGTTATCCGTTGTGCCACTGTCCCACGTAGATTGAATGTCTTAGGTACTTTCATTCTACATAAGTTAAACCCAACTCTTCATAAGTTAAAATAAAATCACTCATCCTGGCGATCCTAATCATGATGAGATAATAAACTTATAAAAATATTTTAGTGTCGATCGGTCGTTGAAAGTCTACAACGTTTAAATTAAATCTGATCGTTTAAAGTAGGGCAAAAATCGAGCCCAAAGAGTCGCACAAACAAACAAACATACAGTTGAAACTAATAAAAGCGTATTAAAATTGAATTAATTTAAAATTCTGTACTATGCTTATTCTTACATTTTTTCAGATAAGGAGTTTTTTAATTAATTTTACTGTGTAACTGGTACGTCTATTGCCATTGTATAAAAGCAAATATGCATGAAGCTATCTGTTGTTAAAAGGTCAGGACAAATAGAAAAAAAAAAGGGGGGATACTTCAATGCTGTTAAATACAAGACCAATAAATGCATGTGTTTTACTAGCATCAAAAAATTTTCCAAAATTTGCCAACTATTATTATTATTATTATTTTATACCTTTTAAATAAAAATATTACAATAAAAATATACAAGAATATCCATATCAAGAATTGTCGAAAATTAAAAGACAGAAAAATTCTTAATATGATTTTTTTTTATTAAAAAAAAAAAAAAATACGAAAATTATATTAAAAGAAAGAATTTTTATACTAAAAAATTTCAACTTTTAATTCAGTCTATTTTATGAAATAATTCGAATTGTGCTTTTATTATAGTTAATGTATAAGTCATATATGAAAATATGAAATTTTCTATTTAAAAACATAAAAAATTAAAAAATAGTGAATTAAAACAATGAAAATTTAAAAATAATGAAAATAATTCATGTTTTTAGTTTAAACAAAAACCCACATTATTGTTATTTGAAAGTTATTTTTGATTTTTAAAAATTAAATAATTAGGCCATTAATATTTCTTCAATTCAACTTCATTCTTTTTTTAAAAAAATTATTGAGTACATTTCTAATAAATATGAAATCTGATTCAAAATTAAATGAATGGCTCCAGCTAATATCACAAAAACCGTCTTTGTCCTATCCTTTAAAAACTTAATCCTAAAATAAATTCGTCCAGTTATAACAAAAAAGAAAATTTTCTTTTGAAAACGGACGGCCATTGATAAAAATCGTTTTTTGAATAGGTCTAAAAAATTGTTTCTGAATACTGATCACAAACGATTATTGAACATTTCTCTTTAAATGTTAAGAAGACAGGGTGGGAGAAATGCAAATCGTTTGGCAGAAGGCAGAAAGCCACGCGTGCGTCTGCTGCATCGCTGGCCAAGCATAAACATACAGATTCATATTGCTTTCATTTTTATCATTTTTTTTTTTTTTATCTATTAGAAGCCGTTCTCCCTGGTAGAAACATTATTTTTTGCTTGTTCGTCTGCGCCGATTTATTATTTGGCTCAATTCGCTTGTTTTTTACACCGACTAGTAATCGTTTGGTATTCTATTTCATTTATTTTTTTTATCAATCACAGTTCATGCGGATCGCTTTTATTACAAGCTATAAATGATCCTTGGACGGAAAGCATTGCTTACAGGTCATGTAACATTTTTTTTTATTTATTATTATTATACATATTCGATTATCCTTGACGAGTGTTGCCAAAAGAAACAAACAAAATGTAATACTTCCCGAGTGATGCCAAAAGACGGATGATAAAAAACAACAAAAAGAGTTATTACAAGAGCCTCTTAATTAAACAAAAGATGTATACACGCTCGAAAAGAAATCTGATGAGAGACTAGGAAATGTGTTTTTCTGGGCGTTGAGAATCAAAAATAAAAGAAGAGAGTGGATCGAACAGACATAAAAGATGTTCTGTTTATAAGTTTTTTGAGATCTATTTGTTGTTCCGATAAAATCTATTTTTTTTTGTTAATCGCTACACCTGTTTTAATTAAAAGCTGTTGTTTTTTATCCAGTGTGACACACTTCCTCCTAAAATGAGACATTTTTTTTTTCTCATTATAATAAGAAATTGCACGTGTGTTTTTCATTTTATTTAAGCATGATATAATACTGATTGTTTAATTCAATAAATGTTTAAGTTCCATTAAAGTAAAAGTGAGTATTTTAACGAATGCTTTGTTTAGTTTTTTAAACGTCTTATAATCGATATGACATTTATGTAAATAAAATCTTCATTAAAATACGTTGACCTCAATATTCCCCAAACTCTCTGGAATTGGTTTCCTGTCAGCAACCTTGCAAAATAATTACGCTTGAGGTTTTCGCGAATGAATATTAAGTTATTCATAAATAAAAAGCAAAAACAGCAATCATATTTGAATTATGAATTAATTTTATATTAAATAAAATTCTATTGAAAATAACTCACAGTAGAAAAACAATAATGAGTAATGAATTTAAATGAATTTAACCACGCGTAATAGAGTTAAGTATAATATAAATAAAAAAAAAAAGTATTTAGATCAGAAAGCAAACATTGGCGAATATCTCTTGTGATTAATGAACAGGATAAATTTATGTGACCGAAATAAAAAAAAAAAAAAAAATAACACATACTTTTAGGTGTAAATAAATATTTTCAGATTTTTTATTGTGATAGTCGGGTTTAAAGGATCTTTTTTGGTAATGTCGAGTTATTGAAATTTCTCTATTCTGATTTTATCAGTAGTTCTGCAAAAAGTATACTGTACAGTTGTATAAAATGTTGATCGGTGGCGGTCCATAATAATAGTGTAATGAACTATATTTCGATGAAAGATCCTATTCTTCTCTGACATTTAAGATTACAATATAGAATAATTACTTTATACAGATGCACAATCTTCAACAAAATAGATTCGTTACCGTTAGGCTACCTAAGTGATTGCTTTCATTCATGAGCCATGATTGAAAAGCATAAATAAAAAAAAGAAAACGTTTTAAAGCAATAAGATACTTCATCTTGCAAAAAATTTGATACTCTTTCATTACTTCATTACCTCACCATCAATGGCGCAACAAGGGGCTGTTGCGCCTGATGTTGAGGTAATGAAGTAATGAAAGATATGGCCGTGTGCCTAATGGCAGACTTCAGTATAAAAGAAAACATCTCCTATGTTTTTTTATATGAGGTGAAGGTTGTCAGCCCTACGACCAACGCTTTACAGTTATATTAGACCAGGACCTATGGTTTAAAGTGGATTCCGAGTCAATAGCTTTCACATAAACTAACTTCTCGGCACTACAATCCCTGTTGGCTCAGAATCGTCTGTCTACTAGTAGATTCCGAAACAGGAGATATTTTTTTTTTAATGAAGTAAAGTTGCCCAACATTCATATTAGAAATAGATTCGAACCACTACAGACATCCATAACACTGGCGGGATTCGAACCCGAAACCAGTGGCACTGAGCGCTAAAGCACTAGTCACTCGGCCATCATTACCCGTTTGCCCAAAATTAGATATAAAAATATTTGAGAAAATATCCGGCTTAATTCAATACAAGTAAGCATGTTTACACATTTTTTTCTCCCTAAGATTATATATGGAAAGGGAAAATTATAAAACCAGCATCGGATGCCAAGGGAAGGCCAAACCGCAATCACTTCAAAAAAAAAAAAAAGTCGCCCTTACGATTTCAGTGGGGGAAGGTTTGGTTGGTTTGTCGCTACGGTCATTTTGTGTATACGAGGGTTAAACAGACCAGGTCCTACAGTTTAAAGTGGATTCCGAACCACTCACAAATATCCATGCCAACGATTCGGCTGAAGTCTGTGGCATCAGACTGCTTATTCTCGAGTGGCATTGCAAACTTCCCAAAGTATTCTAAGGGTATAGCATCAGTATATTAAAACAAAAAAAAATCTTACGCTCGGTATCACAGGCTTCGGGTTCGAGTCCCGGCGGGCCATGGATATTTGTAGTGGTTTGTAATCCACTAAGCCGTAGGTGTTGGTCTCATATGACCGTAGAGCGTCCCAAAGCTCAATCAGGCTTCTCCCCACATCATTCCCAAGCTGTATGGGGCAGCTCAGCTCTATTTGCGGTAATGTGGTGAAGTAGTACGTTAAAAAAGGTGACAACACCAATATAAATATATCAATGAATACATGAGCTATGTTTGAAAAAAAAAAAAAAATTTTAAAAACAATAAAATACTTCCATCCTACAAAAATTTGATACTCTTCCATTACCTCCTTACCCAAAATTAGATTTAAAAAATATCTGAGGCAATATTTGGTCTAACGCAGAACAAGTAAACATGTTTACAAACATCTTTTTTTCTCCTAAGATTATATGTGGAAAGGAAAATTATAAAACCAGTATTGGATGCCAAACCGCAATCAAATCAAATAAAAGTCGCCCTTACGATTTCAGTGGGGAAGAGTTACGAGGATCTGATTAGAGAGGGTCGCCATCACCAAAACGGTCACGTCTGCTCTTTTCGCAGAAAGAAGAAGGTCACGCAATAAATGTCCCTTTTAAAGAATCGTTTGCTCAACTGGACCGCTCTCCCACGATCTCTCCTCTCTAGGTAGGGTTTGCATTTTATCGTCTGGCTTTTAAAGGAGGCATGAATTATTCATGGGTAACTCGTAACCTGCTACTTCTTTTTTGTATACGTTTTTTTTTTTTTTTTTTCTTTCTTCTTTTTCTATTTATATTTTTTATTCAGTTCAGTAAAAAATAAATAAAAACAACTGATTTTACATTTTTTTAATCTGTCTTTTACTGAAGACATTCGAAAGTTATGTTTTTGAATATATAAATGGCCAATATATTAGAGGGAAAAAAGAAATCAGTAGTTTGAAATTAAAGTAAAAATGATAATAATAAAAATAAAGCATTTTCAACCAACCAAACATAACACCAGATGTATATATGGAATTATGTAATAACATTATTATACATAATTATTAATACATAATTTATTGTAATAACATTATTATTATGTAATAATTATATACGGAACTATGTAATAACATTTAGTATTGAGTTCATATTCAATGCAATATAATATGCATATTTCGGCATTAAGAAATAGTTATTATTTAAATAGTTATTTTTCATGCAGTAATTAAGACATTATATATAGCTTTACCAAGTAATATTTAAATTGTTGGTCTCGCTGTTTAACCCTTGTTTTTTGCACAAAGATGACCATAAGAGCAAAAAATCAAGCCAAAACAATCACAAAAATGATATTCAACAATGTTCAAATTGCAACTATCATATGATAAAGATTATTTTTAGTATCTTATTTTGTGGCCAAAAGTCTTAAATTGTTTAATAAAAGCAGGTACTCTCCACGTAAATTGAAAAAATCTTCAATCGATGGTTAGGGGTTAACTCAATTATTTTCAGAAAATTGTTTCTCATTATACAACATTATACACATTTAATCTAATCAGAGAAAATCATGGCTCACTGGATCAAAAGCTCACTGGGTATTTTTTATAAGCAAGTAAAAAACAACAATTTGATTAAAAAATCTCATTTTACAAATAAAACATAGTTTTTTTTTCTTTAATTTCATGCATTCTGATTTGTTGTTAATGAGACTAATTATTGTAGTAGATGTGAGCGTGACCTGTCATTTCATTTGTCGTGACACAAAGCTGCTTTCAGACTTAATGTGCTTTTTCAGTGGATACTAAAAGTTCACATCATAGAAGGGCAATGAGCGAACGGGGAGGCTTTCTGTAATGAAAACTATTCATCAGTTTTCATCTGTAGTTAAGGACTCGGGCGAAATAAAAGACCAATTTTATCATGCTGTGAGCAAGCGATAGATCATCATCATTGCATAAAGCGTAAATATTTTGAAATGAATCATAAAACCAACCCTAGATGGTGAAAACATTTTCATCCATTCCGATGCTTGAGATGGTGATTTAGTTTGTCGCTCTATGGTGCATTTACGCACACTTTGGTCTATTAGACCGGGGCCTACAGTTTAACGTGGATTCGAACCACTCAACATCCATGCCTGCCCAACATTTCGAACCTGAAGCCCGTGGTACCAATGGCTGCGCGCTAGCCAATTGGCCATCAAGCCGCCCGCATAAGATGAAGAACAACTTGGATTTCGAATACTGTGCAAAGTGGAGAGGACTGGTTATTTCGCTCAGTCCCTCCCATTTTTAAATCTGTATAGAATTTTCTTATTGAAAATCTAAAAAATGAAAACTAAAGCAATTCGGTATCATAGTCCGAATCTCTTATTTCCCAAAATAGAAACTGCAATGCATACCAGTAACAAATCGAACTATTTTAAATCTCGAGTTCAATAACAAATTATTGAAAGAAAAGAAGAAAGAATGAGGGAAAAATTCGACTTTCATTAGTTCATGGCAGCACACAGCAGTTATTAAAAAGTATCTGTATCAAAGCCAGAAACAATAATGTTTAATAATAATTTGTATTTATTTTGTTACTTTCAAAGTTAACAACATTTTCTATAGCATTCATAAAAAGAAACTTCAAGATATTTTTTTTCTTCCTTATTTTTTAATTCTTCAAAAACATTCTCGTTTGCTTCGAACAATTTTGTTTAAAATCAAAAATGTATATCATGCATTTCAAGAAGTTGTAAAATAATAATATAGGACATGTTATGTTTTAAAAGCAATTACTCTTAGAAAAGTTTCTGATATAAGAACTTTTAAAATAATTTGTTGCTGCCTTCGGAATCTGTAATTTATTTAAATATGCGAAATGTGAGCTCCATTGACCCTCTCCGTAACAACAATGATACCTTTTACATTTTATAATAAGTCAGCCTCGGTCTATTTATAAAACAGCGATTGAAACAAACCATTTTTTTTTACATTTCGTGTAGCCCAAAACCACATGAATTAAATGTTTGCTGTTACAGTTTTTTAATTAGCATTTATAATTTTGTGCCTTAAATATTTTTTCATCTTATCCATCGAAAGAAATTTAAAATTTGAATTTCAAAGATGAAAAAAGAAACTGGGGAAATTAAAACCATTGAAATGTATCCCAATTATCAGCACAGCCTACACCCATTAAATGGCAATAAAATGGAGCAAATAATAATAGCGTAACCTAAATTTCTTTAAGCATTGTTTAACGAAATTTTTGCATGGATTTTTCAAGGTAAGTAATTTATAACGATTTACGAGATCACATTTTCACTACCATCGTGGTACCAACCTACCTAATATTGCCATCGTTCTTGCTTCAGGACAAGAATAATTTCAACTAATCACTTGACAGTAGTATTGTTTATGTCTAGCAAAATTCAAATTACTGTCTCATTATTATAAAATATGCAAATAATATTTACATTATTCATGCAATAAATTATAATAATTAGCAATTTTCCCATTACTGTATAAACTTTGGAAAAGTAAAGTTCAACAAAAAATTATATATAGCATATAATGTTTTTAGAATATTTTATTTTTAATGGAAAAGGTGATATACCAAGGACTATCATGTAAAACAATACAAATTTCAATTATGTTGTTGCTGCAAATCTCCATAATTCTAGCAGAGGAGATCAAGTCCATGATATTGTTAACTCTAAAGTCCAAAACAAGCAAGGGGTGTAGTAAAAGGTCCTGCTTGGAGAGCCCCAAACAGTCAAGAACATGGTCGAGAGAAGCCTGGTCATTACGGCACCGGGTGCAAATTGGGTATTTCTTGTTACCGTTGGAATAAGATAGAGATCTGTGGTGACCACTAATCAGTCTGCTAAGACATGTTTGCTGATTCCTGCTACATTGTAGTGACTGCGCCACCAGGGCTCCTCCCTTGATACCATTACTAATACTACACTACACCACTCACTGTGCCTAGAGCTGAGCTGCCACTTTACAGTTTGGGAGCTGATGTGGTTGAGAAGTTTGATTGAGGCTCCCATGATGCTCTACGGTCATAGAGACCGGGGCCTATGGCTTAAATGGGTTCCGAACCACTACAAGCATTCAGGGCACCGCCAGTATTTTGTGGTACTGACGCCAGAGCACTAGCCCCTCCCCGTTAATGCCACTGGTGCACGGGTGCGGAATGGTCCCATTTAGGCTAGACGACTTTTTTGTTCTCGAAAATAATTCCAGGTAAATCAGAACTGTATTTATGTTCTTTTTACATATTTTTAACAAGAAAAAAAAAGCAATATTATGAATCCTAAAATAAATAAAACAAATATTAAACGAGTTAAAAATATTCTCAAAAACATAATTCCTACACACTTCATAAACAAAAATCATATGAGCCATCTGTATGCACTACAAGAAGAAAAGATAAGAGAGAGTCTGTCATGGAACCATCTTCAGAGATGCTTCAGCGACCAGGTTATGAAAAATCATCCATCTTAGTCGGTCTCATGAGAGGGGAGAACAAGTCAATAAACAAAGAAGATCTCTGCTTTCTCTATTCAATATTATCTCAAAAAAGGAATTACGTGACTTCTACACCGACTGTTTCCGGTGCCCATTATTTAGCCATTATTCACTTTTCAGACATCACAAATCAGATGTGTATCGATGTAAGTAGTTGCAAAGGGAAAATATTCCTGTTTTGAATATGTAAAAAATTATATACTGAGATTTCCAGGATTATGGAGTTTAAAGAAAAAAAAAACCCATTATTTATGGAATGGGATTCGGTATTGAAAAATATAATCTGCGAATGATTTCAATAATAAACAAAATTAATTTTTATTGCTTCTTTATAAAACCTTCAAACTAGATTGGAGGAAAACACACATGTTTTCAGGAACTCAGTAACTAAATTGATTGATTTTTGATTTGATTATCAATCTTAATTTTTTTAAATTCATGATTCGAATCATTAATGTTTATAGTAAAATTTTAAGCTGTCAATAGTAATTTTGAGATAATTTTAAGATTAAGTATGATTTAGGTACTTCAGTTTGATAAATTTCTTAGAACAGTTTTTTACTTCACAGTTATTTATATAACTTGCATGTATTTCTAATGTTATTTTTACATTGTTTTTACAGTTTCACCAATGGCACAACAAAAGAATAAAAAATGTGATAAGAAATACAATGTTGTTCAGAATATTTTTGTAAATTAATTCAACTAACAATTGTCTATATTCGAATTAGGAAAGTAAGAACAGGAACTATTTTGTCTTTGTTCTTAAAAAGAAATATTAGCGATTTATAAAAAAGGTATTTGTCTAATTTAAAAAGTGATCTATAATGCTAATTGAGACACAATGTGAAAAGTTGTTTATGTTTAGACGAATAATAAATTTTCATGATTTTCAGAATCTATTATCATTAAAAATCTTTTTAAAATATTTGATGAATTTTTATTTCGTTTAGAATAGATTTTATGCTTTTATAGAATCTAAACTATTATATCAAAATCAAATTCTACACTATTGGTAATTTATGTTTTTATGAATACAATTGATAACTTAGTATAATAAAATTCGTAAAAGTTCTTTAATCATAAAAAGGTAATTTAGGTAATTTTCAAATGATATTTTTCATTTCTGTAACACCATGAATTGCCAGTTAACAACAATTTACATATTTATTTGGTACAAAATGAGCAAATTACATCAAATTAAATTTCTGAAAAAACATAAACACTAGAACCGATTCTTCAAATAGATATTGTTTTTAATGTCACATTTACTCAGCTGTTTCAATTGCGACCTTATCTTACATTCGTATAATGTTCTAAAAAAACCCGTCGGTTTAATGCAGTTTTTAAATTTAATTGGTTTTTCTATGGATTTCTTGCTTTACTATTCAGGTTGATTCAGCGTTCATGAGACAAACGTTGAGGAATGGTACTGTTTGCAAAAACATATATTTTCTGTATAGAAAGCGAAGTGCTGAGGCAAGAATACAATTTCAAAACCCATTTCGCTCAAGAGCTAGGCACAATGTGCCAACTGATACCTTTCACGTGATGATTTTCAAGTCCTCTGGTTGGCAACATAGATGCGAACTCTATTTTATTCTAACTCTGTGTTTTCAACTGTGATGGAAGTTTTTACGAATAGTGAAAAGGTGGCATACAACTATTTTCTCTATAGGTAAATACATCTGCTAATAGGAATAGCAGAATAGTTCTACGGTCGTTTTCCGAACAGGCGTATGCTGAGCCACAAAATATTTGAGCAGTTCCATCGGCATCTTTGTAAACAAGATTCATTCATAGGCAGTTTTGACGGGAGGAGTGAAACAAGAACTGTACGGCATCAAATCATGGATGAAAAATCTTGAAAATGGGGAAGGAAACATCCCACATAAGAACAAGAGCTATTGCGTCAATGTATATGAGCCAACCCACCAATTATACCAACACACAGAACGACTATGTGGATTCCTTATTCAGAAAGCCAAAGCTTTGAAAAGTGTTTGCCGTCTACACATAGAATTCTGCTAATGGTTCTTGCAGCAGAGTGCGTGGCAGCCGGACTTTCTAGCTTATGTGTTTTTCACTGATGAGACATTTTTTACACTTGGGGCAACAGAATGCAACTTGTGTAAAAGATCATAATACTGATGTCTAGGAAATAAAAATTCGCATGTTATATGTCCGCATACATTCCAAAAAACGCATTTATTTGAATGTTTGTCAAGGTTTCGTGAATGCTTTCCTCATTGGTCCATTTATCCTACCAAAGTGACTGAATTTATCACATTATATTATTTTTAAAGAAGTATTTTGCCTTTCTGCTAGATGTTCCAATTGCTGTTCGTTATCAAATGTGGTTTCAGCATGACGATGCTCCAGCTTATTTCAAAGTGGTTATCAGCAATTATTTGATTGCGAGTTTTGCAGAACGATGAAATGAACATAGACATGTGGACCAGATGAATCGCCAGATTTATCGAACATCGACTATATCTTATGGGTGCATTTGAAGGCAATCATTTACGAGAATCCAGTATACTGGATTGAGATTGACTCTCCATTGTGGTCCATCTTCATCCATTGATTGTGTCTATTCATCCCAATTGCTCGACTATTCATTGTGACTGCAAGCCTACACTTAATACCAGGAAACTTTGGAACTGTTCGGCAATCAATCTTTTGACGATATCGAGGCACATCTTACTGTTGCTGGTCGCAATTCTGTGCATTTAATATAAACATTGAATAAAAAAAATTATTTTGCAATGGTGTTGTAAATAAATAATTATTTTCTTTTCATTTTTTTGTGTTCTTGCCTTAATGTGTCTCTTCTGACCATGCATACGAGAATATGTACAGAAAAATGTATGCTTTAATAAGCTATAACCCCCCCCACCAAAGTTTGTTCCATGACCGTTGAAACACCTGTCTATATTAAATCGAATTTTTTGAATAAAATATTATTTTTTTATCACTTTAACTTGTATAAGTCTTTAATAAAATTGTTCTGTGTTCTTAAATTTAGTAAGCTTAATTGAAGTGGTGATACAGAACACAAATTATTTTAAATCGGTTATTTGATGTAAATTAAATTACAATAAAACATGCTTATAGTCAGTAGAAGACAAATGAAGTATGTTTAAAAGTCCTTTAAAATTTACGACTGAATACTTTCATTTTAAGATAAATAATTTAGCACTTTAATATGAAACAATCAACAGTGAACGAAATTAAATATTTATATCTTTAAAAACTACTGTGGCAAAAGAGAAACTACTCCAATTCTTATTCTACCTACATTAATTTATGAAAGACACGAATATGTCTGAAAAAATAAACACTCATCTCCAACATATCGTAGTTGCATTTGCTCTACAATTATTCACTCAACCCCACTGATATTTACGATGAAACAAAATAACAATATGGTTCGGCAAAAGTTTGGCGAAAATCAAGAATTTCATAGAAAGCAACAAATAATTTAATTATCTCCTGAGAAATGTTGGCGATTCCATGAGTCAAGAGAACTCTTCTGAATGCAGATTCGGAGATAGCTGTTATTTTCCTTTTCCACCTCCGTATATTTAGACGCGCATCGTAGTGATTTACGTAGGAAGAAACTAAACCATGCGAGACGAGATTTGCACCAAGGATAAATAAGAGGATGCATACTTGACAACGTGAAGCATTGTGGAATGCAAGCTTGTATATCAATGTTTATTTTGAAATTGAAATATAACGCTTTCATTCAAGACGTGGTGAATGTTTCTGAATTTTAATATGTAATGACTTGAATTTATTACAGAAGCGCAAATAAAGTGGGTAGTTTTCTGATTAGCTGCTGAAATAAAATATTTAAAAATGTGGGTGGAAGTTTTCAAGAAATAATAAGTTAACATACAGTATTGACGAGATGAAATATCAGTAGAATACATATTGATATGAAAGATTGATGAAAAATAGGATGTAATAATGTCAATGCTATAAAAATTTAGAATTAGTGCGTATGTAATGAAATTTTCTTTTAAAATTGAATATACATATGTATAAATATTTTATACTTTTGATGAATTGGTACAGAGTATTACTTTGTTGCATTAATATCTATTGTCTTTTCTATGCAGCAGGAAAAAGGAATACTTTACTACTGTGCCCAAAAGAAAGAACAATTATTCTTTTTCAAAAACTCTTTATTTAATCTTCTAAATTTATTTCGTCGTTACAGTACATACTGAAATGAAAGATTGATGAAAAAAGAATAATGCCATGTTATAAGAATTTAAAATTAGTGGTTAGATAATGAAATTGTCCCTTCAAAATGAATAGACTTATATGTATAAATATTTTATACTTTTTATGATTTAGTATAAAGTATTACTTTGTTGCATTAATTTAATTGCTTTTTCTATTCAGCACTAAAAGGAGTAGTTTTGTTTCATAAAAGTAGCCCACATTTATGTAACACCCACAGAAATATATTCAGCCAGCATAACTATTAGATTAATTAACAAATAAAAACTGCCTTTTCATTTTACATTGATTTATTATGACATTATAATTCTCTTTAAATTAATAAAAATATTAACTTTCACGAAAATGCTTTTACTGACTAGGCCACTAGGCAGACAGCCTCGGCCCACCATGGGGCTGTTGTGCCACTGAAGAAGAAGAAAGTGATTTTATGGGCTGAGTTAAACCTATATACTTTAGAGATTAATGTTTTTAAAAAACTTTTGAAACATCTGTCGTCCCTTTCACTATCAGAATTCAAGAATTTATTGATCAGTTTTGTCAGAGAATCACTGTTCGTTAGAAACTAATTTCTCTTCTCCGTCAAATCGAAGTGAATCATTTGTCGAATTTCCACTTCGGACAAAGTAGTAAATCAAGAGCTGTAGTTTTTAGTTTGTTTTCGTATTTCTGTCGTCGATGTTGTGTACGTGAAGCTGGTATCTTGAATGTTAATTGAATGTTGCTTTTAAAATGAGTTTCATAGTGACTTATTATTTTAAAAACTAGACAGCTGTTAAGAATCTGTTAGATGCGTTTGAGCCTTTTCAGAGTCTACATGGATTACATTTTCTGGTGCCAAGCGCTGAGTCATAATTTACGTATCACTAAAAATAATATTGATACCAAAATTTAATTAACAATGAAATGCAAAGGACTACGAAAAACTTTTACTTTGTGTTTGAATAAAATAAAAATTGAACTTTCGAAAAGGAATCCGGGTGTTAATGAACTTTCGATATTGGAAACTCAGCTCAAGCATAAATTAGAGAGACTGTCAAGCTGACAAGGAAATAGAAAATTTTCTGAAGCTCAGAGTGTGCTGAATATTCTGAAGAGATTTATGAAAGGAATTGTTAGACAATATAAAGATAAAGAGATAATTAGTTTGAACTTACCTCCTAAAAATACAAAATATGTAGGTGAAAAAAAAAAAATTAACTAGTGGTTGTCTGCTAAGGAGTTTGAGGAAAAATATATTTCAAACTGTTAAAGATTGAATTGAAAAAAATTTAATGGAAAAGTAAAACAAGAAATGGTGAATTTTATAAGTACTGGCTTTAGAGTAAACCTGAACATCAAGAATAAAGAACTTTTTACTAAAATTGTTGACTGGAAAACTCTCACAGCTGCACTGGTAATCGTGATGAACTAGAGGAACTCAGGAAGACTATATTTTAAATGTTTATTTTGTGATAAAAATCATTTTAGTCAGGAAAGCTTTTATAACTGGAAACTTGAGTCTTAAAGATAAGAAAGAGATTGATTACAAAGGATGCTTTTTTGTTGTTTACAAACAGGTCATTATCTAAAAACTTACAGATAAAATAATGAGTATATTCAATATAACAAACAACGATACATTATTGCAATACATTCTACACTCAATACCTGAAAGGTAGTTTAATGTAAGGAAGTCGAAACTGAAGTTAATGAAACCAATTCTTTTTACTGAATAACTGCGATATTGAATATGTTTTTTAATTACCTTCGCTCTAAGAATATAAAATCGAAACTATTAAAAACAGTTAGGGCTAATGCAGTTACAGTGTTACTTTATAAAAGACAGTTAAGGCTTCTGCAGATATAGGGTCTTATAGTTACTTTATAAAATACAGTTAGAGCTAATGCAGATATACGGTCTCAACACTCCTTTTGTGCAATAGAATCAGAGTCATTAAATTAAAACCTAAATGCAAACAAAAATTCCTGCATGGTCTTTTTTTTTATCGCTAATGTATCCCAACCTGTTTACCTGATACATATGAATTAAGATTTTGTAATTTATAGCACAGTACCCTTTTTGTTATGTACATGCCAGTGTTATCAAAAGCAAAATTTGTAGATTCGTTCCTAAAGTAACTGAAACTGCAGCAATAAACGAATTAAAAGATTAACATTTAACATTGTCCTATTTAAGTCTAAAACATTTGGAAATTGATTTGCTCTTGAAGCTGGTGCCGTAACTTTTATATCAATTGATATATCATGGAAATTGATTTGTAGACTGGTGTTATATGAGAATAATTTTCTCAAGATTAAATTCTGTAATATATCTATGAATTATATCTTGGAATAATAACTCTTCTTCTTGTTCTAGCAAAATTCTAAAATATCAAATTATAAATGATTATAATTATGCCATACCATACTCTAGTATCTGCTCCAGCAGCGCACATTGCCACTGAGCCACGAGTCCGTCCATTTATTTATATTAAATTATATATAATAACCTATTTCAAGTTATTTCTGGATATCTCTTCATAATAACGGCAGAATACAACGAAATTTATGTTAGATCAAGCATTTTTTGCTACTAAGAGTTTTAATAAATTGGGCATTTACGATAAAGCAAGCACTAAAACTGTCATCATTATAATACAACTCACACACATCTTTTCAAAATTTACCTACTATTAGAAAACCTTTTAATCTTTGAGAGAGGAAACTATTTTTCCACTTGCTTTTAAAGAAAAACAAACTTTTGTGACACAACGTCAAAAATGCTTAATGAGTATATTGGCTCGTTAAAGGTGATATTAATGATCGATAATTCCACACCCTGAAATTGCAGCTTTTGACTTATGGAAGTTCAAGATACTTTAAAAGTTTGAAAAGCAAACTTAATAAAATTTTGAGCGGAAACACTCTTTAAATTGGGAAAACATATTCAGGACCATGCATGATCTGGGTGAAATATATTTTAGCTAGCTGTTATCGTTAGCATATTTTAATGTAGAAATACATTGAATAAGTTACGTGGATGTTTAAAATTCTAAAGAAATATACTGTTTACATATCAAATGGGTTGCTGGCAGATGGGCTCTAAGAAATATAGTTCAAACGAATATACATTTAATGCTACGTTTTGAAGAAATTTTAACTTTTCATTTAAAGGTTCATTGCGATTAATTTTCACTACCATTTGATAAAGTGTACTAGCTCTAATCTTTCAAATATTCTACCGTAGAAATTCAAAGAATGTGAAGAGATATGCTGTTTAAGATGAAGTTAGATGAATTATTGTATTAGTTTGGCTTGGTTTGTTGCTCTACAGTCATAATGTGCACATTTTGGTTTAATGAGACCGGGAACTACAGTTTAACGTGGATTCGAACCACTAACAAACCGCCAAGATTCGAACCTGAAGCTTTTAGTACCTAAGGTTAGAGCGCTAACCAATTGGCCACCAAGCCGCAAATTATTGTGTCAAGGATAGAAAATCATAGCTGTAGAAATTACACCTTCTCATTAATTTCTAAGAACGATTCAAAATATTATAACATTAAAATGATATTGCGATTGATATTATAATGAAAACAAATAATAGGTTAAAAAGCTAGTATCATCAACATTGGCGCAACAGCCCCATGGTGAGCCAAGGCCGTTCGCCTACTGGTAGATTTTGAGACAGGGTGTTTTTACGGTAAGGATGTCAATCCTACGTCTAATGCTTTGCAGTAAAATTAAACTGGGACCCACGGTTTAAAAGCGGATTCCGTACCACTACAAGCATCCATGGCACCACCAAAATGATCAGAGATAATTTTATTTTTAATAATAGACAAGTATTTGAAAACACCAACTTTTAGTTTATTTAGAATTTAAAAAATGAAGCATTTGTTTCATTGATTGATATTGCTGATATCAAGTTACCATTCCATATGTAATATACATATATATACTTTTAAATCAAGTTACCATTACATATGTGTGATACATACCATTATATCAAGTTACCATTACATATGTTAAGTATGTATTACCATTACATATGTCTTACAAGTTACCATTACATATGTGTATGTATTACCATTACATATGTCTTAGTTACCATTATATGTTCAGTATTTACCATTACATATGTCTTACAAGTTACCATTACATATGTTAAGTCTTAAGTTACTTAAGACTAATTCTAAATTGGTTAACTTTTCTTCTGATCTATAGATGAGTATTGCATTTATTCATCAAAATAAAGTTTACCAATCTAATATGTCCTACGTGCCATGATATAAATTAGATATGAATTACATATATCCAATATAATTGATTTAAAACTGTTCTACATTCATTCAATATTACAAAAATAAATACTTAAGTATCTGTAAAAAGTATGAAAATAATTATTTTATTCAGAAATTTCTAAACACAGTCATACACAGAACCATGTGAAACCATTTTTCGTCAATGCAAATAAACAAAGAGATGAGGATAACCAACTGCATCCGGAAAGTAAAGAGAATGCTACCTCAAACTGGGAAACCCTATGTGCACTAGATATAAATTTCTAGATATAGACATATACAGAACCATGTTAAATCAATGTTTCCATTCAAAGCAAACAAACAACGCGACGAGTCCTGTACAAATCAAAGGAAGAAGATCCAACCGGTAGCTGAAGTATATATCTGTAACATGAAGATAAAGCTACCTCAAACTGGGAACCCTATATGCGCTCAAAGGTTATTACGACTCTATGGAATGGAAAACCCTGACGCACCAAAGATTGATTTTCTCAAGTCAGGATTCAATTCTCGATGCGTGTTACATCATTTTCTTGAATCAGAGATGGGAGGAAAAAAAACTGTTTTTTCGCGTTCCAAAATACTTTCACGATACCATGTCACAACATGTGATTTTTCGACTTCCTTTTTCGGGGTAACAGACACTCGCTGGTACACTCTCAAATATGGAGGTAGTCTGAACTGGATTTCGTCGGGGATTGAGAATTAGGGGAATAGAGGAAGGAAAAGCTTCCCCCCACTGGGTTTACATGAAACTAAATTTTCCGCCCACCTTCCAGATTTCCTATTGATTGAAGAGCCATAATTTTGATGTTCTTCAAGACATAGAGAAGTAAAATGCAAATCAAGTTGAAGTTATAGGTTTGGTTTGGTTTACTGCTTGCTCTACGGTCATTTTATTACTACTATTACTACACCACACCACACCGCATTATTGTGCCTAGAGCTGAATTGCCCTCATACAGTTTGGAAATGATGTGAGTGAGAGAAGTTGGACTACGCTCCGCTCTTACTATCATATGAGACCGGGACATACGGCTTTAAGTGGACTCCAAATCACTATAAACATTTGTGGAACCGCCAGGACTCATACCGTTACCTGCAGCACCGCGCACCAGAGCGATAAACACTATGCCATTCAGTCACACGGTCATTTTATGAATACTTTAGGATCTACTGCTTCTACGTGTTTCTATGTACGTGAATTCCAAACCACTAACAAGCATCCATACCGCCACCAGGATTCGAGACTGAATCCTGCGGTACCAAAAGACCAGAGTGCTAGCCAATTGGCCACCTGGCCTCTGAAAGGTATAGGGGAACATGAGGCAGTGCGGCTTAAGATTGATTGCAGTTCGGTTTTAGATTTTAATATCTCGTGGGGACTTACTTTGAAGTATTTCAGACATCATCCTCTTTGCAAACAACAAAAGACAGAGTTTCTGCCGATAAATTTACGTTACCCATTCTTGACTTAGAAACATGATTTTCATGTTTCATACTCAGTTCTCACAGTTCGGAAATTCTAATCC
Source organism: Caerostris extrusa (assembly GCA_021605095.1). Lineage (NCBI taxonomy): Eukaryota > Metazoa > Arthropoda > Arachnida > Araneae > Araneidae > Caerostris > Caerostris extrusa. Next base: position 43,618 of record BPLR01016831.1, read on the forward strand.
GTAAAAATCAGGTCACCTCAGTCCCTACGTTGAAATATTAAAAACAACTTATTTAGATGACAAATGTTATTAGTAAAAGAAAATATTTAAAAAATGGGTATAAATGACATCACCAATTCAAGAGTTCTTAATATATATATATATTATAATATCAAAGTGGCAACGACTGTTATAAAAAATGGCTATAAAACTTTCTTTCTTCAAAAGTGAAGTTAAATTAAAATCAATACACCCATTTTTGAGAAGAAACAAGACAAGGTGAAAATTCTCAAACAGAAAACAAAACAGCGTTTCAGAAGTAGCGTTCCAAAAATGGTTTCTTATCTTTGGGACATTTACGCGTGTATCCAACAGATTCCCGTGATGTGACAATAAAAAAGATCACCGAAAGATAACGACAAAAGTGTCTTGATTTATGGAAGATAATAAAGTTACAATGCCGTGTTGTCAAGATGAATAAAGAGCACTGGAACGGCATGAAGAAAATCACCGGAAACAAGAAACCTGCTTATCGGACGATAAAGAAATAAAAACGTTCCTGCTCTTGTAGCAGACTGTTTGAGCATTTTGATGCTAAAATAAAAAATACACAGACCTGGAAAAAGACAGCGAGCACCACATATACTCTTTGTAATGTGACCACTGGTAGAATAAGAAATTATTTATAAAATATTATGACATTTACATTGCCTATATATATATATATATATATATATATATTATGTACACACATTTTATAAAATGCAGCATGTTTTTAGCTATACATAATTTCTTCTTTTCATTGGCGCAACAGTCCCCTGACGGACCAAGGCCATCTGGCAGATTTAGAGAAAATATATGTTTTTTTTTACGGGGTAATATTGTTAGCCCTTCGCCCAACAATTATATTAAACCGGAACCTAAGGTTTAAAGTGGATTCGAACCACTACAAATATGTATGGCACTGTCGGGACCCGAACCCAAAATCTGGGGCACCGAGCGGCAGAGCAAAGACATAAGCGAGACAAAATAAATAAATATTCAATAACTTTTTAAGTAAACAAGATGAAAGTTTCTGTCGATGACAATTTTTATATAACTCATATTAAGTGTTTAAATGCACATCTGTAACAAATATAAACGTAACAATATATATATACATTGAATACAGCTTCCTTTATATTGTGACATAATAATAACTAGAAATTAATTCAAATTTTTAATTCTGCGAATATTGTTAAAAAAAAAATTAATATGAACTTATTATATTAAACAACCTTACAAAAGCAAACAAAAATTAATTACTGATTTTAAAATAGTCTGCAGCATATTTTTCGCCATTAAAAAATTGAATTATGCAATGAAATTACGTATTATTAATCTTTTATGATATTGAATATTAAAAAAACTGCATTTGATACTACAAATAATTTTCTCCCTTGTCTTAGCAAATTTTATTAATGAAATTCTATTCAAAAAGTCATGTGTCGAAAAAGACTGTGGAAAATCTCTAATTGCGTGGGTGAAAAATATTGCAGACGGATTAAATCTTTCTAAATATGACATAAGACCCATCTCACAACTTTATTTTTATAACTGAGAAAACATTAAACGCTAGTTAGTACTAGTTATTAAATTTCTTTCTCAAATTTTGGTTTTATAATTACAAACATAAAATATGAAAATAAATTTTTAAAAAGCATGAAAAAACTAGTAATATTTTATATTCGTTGCATAAAGTTTAAATTTTAGATCCAAATTTTTGAAAAGAACACAGAAAAAAAAAGAAAACACATTAAAGTTTAAAAAATTATTTTCAAATATGAGGGTTTGTAGAAATTTCCGTAAAATAAAAATAAAAAAAATAAATTTTAGTAAGTAGGAATTTTTGTTAATAATACAATCAAGTAATTTCTATTATATATGATTGCCTTTTTAAACAATAAAATCTTAACAACATTTAATTTCTCTATTCTTATAGAGGGTGTTTCAATAAAAGTTTCATTTTAAATTGCCAGCTATTTTTCATGTGTCAAATTAGCGGTGGACATTCTTTGATATTCGGATAGTAAAACCTATACAGTTAACAAAAACGTAAAGGAAAAGCATTGAAATTTTTTTAAGCATTAGAATAGTGAAAATTCACTACAAAATGGGTGAAAATTTCGTAGAGACAATTTAAAAAATTCGCACTTCTGTTTGTACCCCCATCTGTTTATTTGAAGACCTTCACAACAATTGGTGGTATCCAAAGCCAGCCTGAATAAAATTTTCCACAAAGCTCTGAGTCTAAAGATTTATCTGATACAAGAATTGATGCACAGAGAGCATGGCCAAAAGCCTAGGCTCGTTGATTTAGCATCCTTAGAATTTTTTTTCCTTTGGGGTTGTCTTAAAGATAAAGATTACACCAGTGCAAAAAAGATAATAGCAGATATTCGCCAAATGGAATCACAATTGTGCAAAAATATTATGGAAAATTACTCAACTTACCTATACTGCTATGTACTATATAGAAAATTACTTCAATATTTCCCGTTAATACTCAAAGTATAACCGGAAATATTGAAGTAACAAGGCGACTATTTGACAGTTATTGTTTTCCAATATTAATTATATAGTTTGTGCTTTTAAATGAAATTAAAAATACCAACATTTATTAAAAAATAAATAATTAAAAATAAACAAAAATTTAAATAAATAAATTTTTAATAAATTAAATCGAAACTTTGGAGCACACTTTATTTATTATTTTATAGTAAAATCTTGACAAGTTCCAAATTTTTTAGCTAACAAGTTAACAAATGTTAATTTTTTTACAAAACAAACTTTTAATAAATAATTTATTTTCAGCATTTTTGAATCAAGTTTTATCAAATTACAGCAATGAATCATGATCAAGATTAAAATTTAAAAATGCAGAAATTTTATCATAGCCAATATTAAAATTAAAATTAAGAAAAACGTTACATCCACATGACAAGCATGCATCCATATCTCAAAGGCGCCTAAGCTATTATACTACTCACGTGTTTATCCCATGAACAAAACATAAGCAAATATAAAATTTGGGGCTCGAAGTGAGTGAAGAATAGGGGCTGAAAGCATGGCGATAGAATAGATGCGTGCCATTCATTTCCCCTGTCAAAACCTTCTCGTTGATACTTCCAAATATTCTGGAAGCAACTTTCGGTCAGGTCCTGAATTCGATATCAAAAGAAGAAATTCTTAATTTATCAATTCCCAACTGAAACTTCTTGGCTCTTTTAAACTATAAATGTCTTTAAGACAAAATTGAGCCGCATGCGAGGGAAGCAGTTTTAATGCAGGGAAGGTAGAATACGAATTTTTCTTGTTCGGATGAGTTTTGCATTAAAATTGTGTCCCAGTAGGCAAGGTGGGAAGATGATATTTTCACGATATTAAAGACAGTTTTGGTATATAATTAGAATTGGAGGTCTGTTTTAAGGAAGGAGTTTTGATTATTAATTATTTTTATACATGTAAATAAAAAAAAATATTGATGAATAAATAATTTTATAAATGGGATATTCTGACCTGTATTTAATGACAGAAGAATGTAAATGTATTTTTTGATGTATTTCTAAAGTTTTCTAGTGTTTTATAATTGTAAAATATTAGATGAATATACATTGAGATGACATTTTATTAATGATTAAAAGCATAAATTATGTGATAAATATACAAAGACAATATTGTCTGGGTGTCTTATGAAGTTTCACTTCAACTGCGAGCAATGTGGTGCTTTTACGTCTATGGCTAGGCATTTACATTTACGTCTTGAAAGGTTATGTTGGTATTCGTTGATGAAGTTTCGTGTTATACACAAGTAGCTCAGGAAGCTCACCAATATACAACAAAAGAAAAAAATGTATTAAAAAATATAATGCTGCTCAGAATTTGTTGTAAAATAATTCAACTAACAATTCAGGATATTCGAATTAGGAAAGTAAGAATACAAACTATTTTGTCTTTGTTCTTGAAGACATATTAGCGATTTTGTAGAAAAAAAATTGTCTAATTTAAAGTGATCAATAATGATAATTGAGACAAAATATGAAAATTTGTTTCACCAACAGCTTGTTAAACAAACAACGGTTTGTTGTAATTATTGTTGGAGGTTTTTGTTATTATAATATCATGAATAATACATTTTCATGATTTTCAAATACCACTGACATTAGAAATTCTCTTTTTTAAATATTTGATAATTTTTTATTTAGATTTATAGAATTTAAACTATTATACCAAAATCAATATTGTAACACTCTATTGATTACGATGATTATGATTGATTACATTGATTATCGTTTGTAATTATCAATAAAATTTAATTATTGTTGGTAATTTCTGATATTATTTATGGATACAATTGATAATTGAATGTTATAGATTACTTTACAAATAATTGTAATAGTTATTTAATGAAAAACGGTAAGTTAGGTTATTTTCAAGTGGTACTATTTTCATTCCCTTAACGCCTTGAAATGTCAGTTAATAAGAATTTTACTTATTTATTCGGTTCAAAATGCGAAAAATACATCAATGCGAAAAATAATTTTGCAAAAGCGAAAACACTGGATCCGATTCTCCAAATTGATTTTTTTTAATTTCACATTTATACAGTTGTTCAGTTGTGCCCTTATCTTGTGTTCATATAACGCTATAAAAAACCGTTATTATAATGCATTTCTTAAGTTAATTGTTTTTCTGTGAATTTCTTGCTTTAATATACAGGGTGATTCAACGTTCATGGGACAAATGTTGAGGAATGGTACTAGTTACGAGTTTTGCTGCTGCTGTGACGCGTTGCGGCAAGAATACAATTTCAAAGCACATTTCTCTCAACAGCTAGACACAATTTGCCAACTGATACTCTTCACGTGATGCGTTTCGAATCCAATTCAATGTGGTTGGCAACACCGATGTTAACTCTATTTAATTCTAAGTGTTTTCAACTGTAATGGGAGATTAACAAATTGTTAAAAGATGGATATGCATCTATTTTACTGTGCTGCCAACAGGAACGGCAAAATAGTTCTACCTTTGTTTCAGGGATGTATTCTAACAAACGTAAGCAGAACCACAAACTATTTGAGGGGTTGCATTAGCATCTTTGGGAACATGATTCATTCATCCTCTGACGGAAAAATTGGAACAAGAACCGTACGACATCCAAACATGAAACAAACCGTCTAGAACATTGTGAATGAAACATCCCCACCCTCAAGTCCAAGAACTATTGCGCTTTATGTACGGGGAGTCAACCCACCGTTTGAAAAGTCTTAAAAACAAATACATCCATTCCATATTCAGAAAGTCCAAGAAAACAAGTGATTGCCTCTACGCATAAAAAATTCTACCAATGGTTCCGCAGCAGAGTGCGTGACAGACGGACTTTTAGTGTATGTGCTAGTCACAGATGAGGAATTTTTCAACTGGGTGCAATAGAATGCACCCTGTGTAAAAGGTACACGATAATAGAGAGTTTTTGCATAACGTTTTTTACCGTACGTTATTTTTTTCTCCCTAGCGCGCATGCTCATAGGAAACAATGTACTATTGCGCATGCATATCTGTAATATTGCACTACTACGCATGCGATTTGAAAGCATCTGAAAGCATTTTTAATAAACAAACATGGCTGCCCACTGATGAATGAATTAGGAGTTGACTAACTGTGAAACACGGGAAGCAGAAATTAAACGCTATAGACTTCATTTAAATAAATTAAAATATTTTTTTAGATTAGTCTAGGATCTTGAACAAAAAAAAAATGTGTGTGTGAAAAAAATTTTTGTGTTCTTGCGTCAACGTGCCTCTTCTGTCCATAAATACAAAGAATCACCCTGCGTATATTAATTGGAATTTTTCCAATAAATTATTATCTTGTATTATTTATTAGGGTATACAATATAATTTACATATTATAACTACATATATTTATTAGTATGTATTATTTGTTACTTAATGTATTTATCACACTTTATCTAATATAAATCTTTAATATAATTATTCTATTCTCATACTTAGTAAACAGGGATATAAAACACAAATTATTCTGAATTGGAAATTTAATGTAAATTAAATTACAACGAAACATGCATACAGTCAAAGACAAATGAAGTATGCTTAAAAGTCCTTTAAAATTTCCGATTGAATACTTTCACAGTAAGATAAATAATTCAGCACCTCAATATGAAACAATCAATGGGGAACAAAATTAAAAATTTATATCTTTAAAATCTACTGCCACGAAAAAGAAACTACTCCATTTCTAGCTCTAACCCTATTAATCTATGAGAGACACGAATATGTCTGAAAAAAAACCCACCCATCTCCATCATGTCTTAGTTGCATCTGCTCTTTAATTATTCAATCAATCCCATTGCTATTTACGATGAAACAAAATAACAATATGGTTCAGTGAAGTTTGAGGAAAATCAAGAAATAGAGAAAGAGAAATTCATAGAAAGCAACAAATAATTTAATTATCTCTTGAGAAATGATGGCGATTCCATGAGTCAAGAGAACTCTTCTGAATGCAGAATCGGAGATCGGAGAATCTTTTATTTTCCTTTTCCACCTCCGTATACTTAGAAGTGCATCGTAGTGATTTACGTAGGAAGAAAACAAACCATGCGAGACGAGATTTGCACCAAGGATAAATAAGAGGATGCCTACTTGACGATATGAAACATTCTGGAATGCAAACTTGTATATCAATGTTTATTTTTGAAATTGGAATATAACGATTTCATTCAGAAGTGATGAATGTTTCTGAATTTTATTATGTAATGACTTCAGTTTATTACAGAAACTTAAATATCGTGGGTAGTTTTCTGATTAGAGGTTAAAATGAAATATTTAAAAATGTGAGTGGAAGTTTCCAAGAAATAATAAATTAACATACAGCATTGAGATGAGGAAATATCAGTACAGAGCATATTGAAATGAAATTTTGATGGATAAATGAAGTAATAATGTCATGCTATAAAAATTTAGAATTAGTGCGTAGGTAATGAAATTTTCCTTTAAATTGAATATATTTAAAGGTATAAATATTTTATACTTTTGATGCTGTGGTATAGAGTATAGAGTTGCATTATTTATTTATTTTTTGCTTTTTCTATTCAGCAAAGAAAAGTATGTTTCTTAAAAGTAGCCCACATTTATGTAACACCCACAGAAATAAATGCAACCGGCAAAACTATTAAAAAAAGAGCCTTTTATATTAATTAATTAAAAACTGCTTTTTTATTTTACTGTCTATTTAAATTTTAACTTTCCCTAAAATGCTTTTGAAGCCTGGTGAATGAGAGACCTTTCTCTGGTGCACCGTGTCATGGATGTTTATAGTGGTTCGGAATCCACTTTAAACATTAAGTCACTGATAGAGTGTAATATTACCATAGAGTTGACAACTTTCGCCCATAAAAAACATCTCCTGTCTCGAAATTTGCCACTAGGTATACGGCATTGACCCACCATGGGGCTGTTGTACCAATGAAAAAGAAGAAAATGAAGAAGAAAGTGCTTTTACTGACTGAGTTAAACTAACATGCACTAGAGTTTTAAAAACTGTTTACTGAAAAAACTGTTGAAACATCTGTCTTTCCTTTCACCGTTTAAATTCACGAATTTATTGATCAGTTTTGTAACAGAACCACTGTTTGTTAAAAACTAATTTCACTTCTCCATCAAATCGACGTGAACCAATTGTCGAATTTCCACTTCCGGATAAGTTGTAAATCAAGAACTTTAGTTTTAGTTTGTTTTCGTATTTCTGATGTCGATGTTGTGTATGTGAGGCTGATATTCTGAATGTTTCGTTGTTAATTGAATGTTGCTTTTAAATTGAGTTTCATAGTGACTTATTATTTTAAAGACTAGACAGTTGTTAAGCATCGGCTATATGCACGAGATCCCCTTTTTCAGATTCTACATTGATTATATTTTCTGGCGCCAAGCCTTTCGCCATAATTTACGTTTCATTTAAAAAACATATACCAAAACTAAATTAACATTGAAATGCAAAGGAATATTGACAACTTTAATTTTGTATTTGCATAAAATTAAAACTAAACTATTGAAAAGGAATTCTGATGTTAATGAAGTTTCGATATTAGAAACACAGCTCAAAGATAAATTATAGAGACTGTCAAGCTGACAAGGGAAATAGAATTACTCAGGGATTTATGAAAGGAATTTATGGACAGCATGATGATATAGAGATAATTATTTTGAACGGACCTTCTAAAAGTGCAAAATATGTAAGTGGAACAACATTAGCTAGTTGTTGTCTAAGGATTCTGCAGAAAAAAATGTAATTCAAACTGACAAATATTGAATAGAAGAAATTTAATGGAAAAGCAAAAAAATAAATGGCGAGTATTGCAAGTACTGGCTTTAAAGTGAAGCTGAACATTCAGGAAAAAAAAAAGTTGACTGAAAACTTTCACAACAGTACAGGTAGTCGTACCAACTAGAAAAACTCAGGGATACAATATTTTAAGTGTTTTTTTTTGTGATAAAATAATTTTATTCAGGAATGCTCTATGACTAGAAACTTCAGTCTTACAGACAAAAAGAAATTTATTAGAAAGGGTTTTGCTGTTTAGGAACTGGTCATTTATCTAGAAATTACGTATGAAATAATGAATGTATTCAATGTAACCAAAATCAATACATTCTTTCAATGCATATTCTTATAATAAATCCTTCCTTTAGTACCTAAAAGGTAGTTTAATGTAAAGGAAATCGAAACTGAAGTTAATAAAACCAAGTCTTTAACGAATAACTGCGATATTGAAAATGTTTTATTAACGACTTTAGCACCCAGAATATGAAATCGAAAAAAAAAAAAAAAAAAAGCCCAGAGCGAATGCAGATACAGGGTTTCAACGTTACTTTTTGAGCAATAAAAGTACAGAAATTAAATTAAAGCCTAAATGTAAACAAAAACTTTTTGCTACATTTAGGCTTTAATTTCATTCAGGTCTTTTTTGGGAATGGACAGTAATGAATCCGAACCTGTTTATATAAGTTAAGTTTTCGTAATTCAGTTTTTTTTCAATGGATATGTCAGTGTTCTCAGAAAAATAAAATTTGTGGATTCATTCGTAAATTAACTAATAATGCCGCAATAAATGAGAAACATTTAACATAATCCTATTTAAATCTTAAAGGTTTTGGAATTTGTAAGATACTAAAGAGTACATGCTGTAATTTAAGAAAATGTGTGAGAAACTGCCTAGTTTGCATATATCTAAATCTACTAGGGATACTTTTCTTTTGGAATGATATTGAATCCAGATCGAGATATCCTGAGATGCTTAGTACCCACAATGGAATTTAAATATCTTTTCGTACAACATATATTTGATCCACACAAAATTCTCAGCACTGAAACAATTATCAAAATCGTTGATATTAGAAACAGGGAAAAAAAAATTAAATTGGTATAGCCTTTACCTGATAACATGCAAAATTCATTTTCAGAATGGTTAATAAAGATACCTATTATAAATAATGTAGAAATTCCACTATATTTGTAAGTAAAAGCGGCATCTGAATGACATGTATTTGTTAATGCACGTGTAAAATCGTATGATGCTTGTGTTTTTTTATGCAATCTCTTGATTTGTAAAGACGAATTTTAATACCAAGAAATTGCACCAATCAAAGTACTCTCGATACCAAAATTAGAAATAATATTATGCTGTATATTAGCTCGAAAATCGCACTCAATTCTATCGGCTCTTGGTGTGCCTGAAATAAAAGTTACATTTTAGGGTGATTCCGTGGCGGTCCTCTTTTGGATTCGTGAACTGGTATAGTGGACAATTTTTCTTACTACGCCATCATGACCATGGTTGATAGTTTGGACAAAATTAAAATTAAATTATCAATTTGGACAAAGTTATCTTTTTTTTTTTGCGGTATTTTTTTAATTAGAATAAAAACAAATTTTATTGAGAAAGTAGGAAAGATAATGTCCTTTCTTAATTAATCTGAACTTAAAACTGCATTAAAATAAATTTTATTTTATCATCAACGAATTTTTGTTAATGAAAGAGCTGTTTTTTTTTTTTTTTTGTTACAAGAAAAACAGCTAGTGAGAAAAAAGAAATTTTGATACAATACAGGAAATATAAGTTTCTTGTCTCATTATAATTTGAGTCACACGGAACAAAATATTATTATTGAGAAAGAAAAAAATAATTACCGCATGTCATACAATACGAAAAAAAAAAAAAAAAGAGTTTTAAAAAGTATTTTTTAAAAAAAGGAAAAAAAAAAAAAACCCCATAAGATTTACACAATCCCTTATTAAAATGAACTTTGGTTAGAACATATTTTTAAATCTAAGATTAATGTACATAAAAAAGCGTAATTAGATTTATAATGAGAAAATGTTAAATAAATAAGTGTTAAAATTAAAGAATTAAAAAAAAATTATAACTTAAACAGTCAACATATTTTGGAATATTTGTAAACAGATTTCATAGAACTGTTTCTGAAATTTTATAAAAATGAATAAAAAATAAGCTCGATTCTTTCTCAGAAAATTCAGCGAAATAAAATATATTCCAAGAAACATTCTCCACGATTTTAGCGCCTTGCAATGCTTATTACAGAAGCCAATATTTGGCATCGGAGATTTCGAGAAAAACAGTATGGTTTCTACAAATTCGGGATATTGAATTTTGACTTCTTGAGAAGCGTGATAAAAAGGGTTTCAAGGACAATATCTTCTTACTGATTCGATGTGAAGGAGAAAAATATTTACCGCTCTATCGCAGCGAAGCATATTTGAGAATAAAGTAATAAGGGCAATTCACATAAATGTTTACGGATATATTATAGAGGGAATTTTTAAAATTGCTTGCAGCTAGTAATCATATAAAGATAAAATGTCGAGCAAGAAATTAAGAGAAATTGTTGTGAATCGTTTATGCGATTTCGTAAACATGGAACATTATTTGATACAAACTGAAATTCTTTTCCTTTTTCTCCGTATTGTTCAGAAGTAACAGCCGCAGAAATGCAAAATGAATGCGAATGCTTTGGCATAGCTGCGTCCTATGAATTGTTGCTTAAGGAGTGATATTAAAGAGTTATATAGTATGTTATTTGTGAGCCGAGAGCTGGTTTGTTTATGAGAACAGGAATTATAAAAAGGTTTCATTGATGACTTAAGTAATAGTATATGGAATAATATAAAGGAGAAATTTTGTTGATTTTGATTTGATATCAAAATAAAATATAGTTGAAGGAAAAAAAAAATGATGTACAATTTATGTAACAGACATCAAAGTAATTGACATTGCATAATAATGGGAAAGATTTCAAATTTAAACAAAAAATGAACTTTATTTAAGATGCACTCGATGCTATATGTTAGTATATATTACTATTTTGTCCAACAGCCTGATGGTCAAGTGTCTAGAGTTTTGGATATGACATTAGAAGTTATCAAGAATCGCGATGAATCTCCTTATCGATCTCCGGTCATTATATGCACACTTTGGGCTAATTAGACCGAGATTTACAGTTTAAGGTGGATTTGTCCGAACCACTTTTAAACATCCATACCATCGCCAGGATTCGAACTTGAAGCCTTTGATACCGACGGTCAGAGCAATAATCATTGGCCAGCAGGTCACGTAATGAATCACACTTGAATCATCATGTTAAGTCATGCTTATTCTAAAAACAGTTCAACTATGAAAAAATTAATGCTGTTTTTTTTTTCTTTTGATCTTTTCATTCTTATTAAATAAACAAATGTCTTTAATTTAATAGATTCGTGTTTCTATCACTAAACATCGATTTTTAATTATTTATAGGCTATCCATACCATTATATCTTTATGAAACAAAGCCCCATTTCTTCGTCTCAAATATTGGACATTCTATAACGACAATTATGACCAGTTTGGACGAGTTTCAGATCTTCTTTCCTTTTTAGGTACTTTTAATTAGAATAAAAAAGCGTTTTATTCTGAGGGAAATAAAGATAATGTACTTTTTAAATTAATCTGAATTTAAAAACTGCATTGAAACAGACTTTATTTTATCATCAATGAATTTTTTTGTGTCCTTTTTGTTATAAGAAAGACAGCTAGTTAAAGATTAAGAAATTTTAAAACGATACAGGAAATTTAAGTTTCTTGTTAATGGTCTCATTATAATTTGAGTCACAAGGAACAAAATATTATTATCAAGGTGGAACAAAAATTAATATCGCAAGTCTTACAATACGAAAATAAAAAAGGGGTTTAAAATTATTTTTATAAACAAGGGAAAAAACATATTTAAAAAATCCCTTATTAAAATAAACGCCGGTTAGAACTTGTTTTTTTACCTAAGATTAATGTACATAAAAAAGCGTAATTAGATTTATAATGAGAAAATGTAAAGCTAATAATTGTTAAACTTTTAGTTTACTGTTACTAAACTTTAGTGGACTGTTTAGGTACTTAATTTTTTAAATACTTTTAGAATTAAAAAAATTAAGTACCTTAACATTTAATTAAAAAAACAACAATATATTTGGAAAAAAAAATTTCGTAGAACTACTTCTGAAATTTTATAAAAATGAATAAAGAAAGCTGAATTCTTTCTCAGAAAATTCTGTGAAATTAAATATATTCCAAGAAACAGTCTCTCCGATTGAAATGCTTATTACAGAGGCTAAAATTTGGCATCGGAGATTGCGAGAAAACAGTATAGTTTCTAAAAATTCGGCATATTGAATTTTGATTTCTTGAGAAGCGTCATAAAAATGGTTTCTGAAAAATATCTTTCTTATTGATTCTAAGCGAAGGAGAAAAAATATTTACCACTATATCGCAGCGAAGCATATTTGAGAATAAAGTAATAAGGGTTTACGGTTATTTTACGGAGGGAATTTTTAAAATTGCTTGTAGCTCGTAATTAATTATATAAAGATAAAATTCGGAGCAAGAAATTAAGAGAAATTGTTGTGAATCTTTTATGTGATTTTGTAAGCATGGAACATTATATGTCACATACTAAAATCATTTTCCTATTTTTGGTTAGTGTTCAAAAGTAACAGCCATGGAATGCAGAATGAATACGTATGCTTTGTCAGAGCTGCGCCCTCTGAATTGTTGCTTAAGGAGTGATATTAAGGAGTTATATCATATTATACTGCGAACTGACAGTTGGTTTGCTTATGGGTACTGTAAATATTGTAATATAAAATGTAATATAAATATTGTAATATAAAATGTTCCACTGATGACGTAAAAAATATATGAGATAATATAACGGCGAATAGAAATCTTGGTTGTTTTGTTGTTGATTTCGAAATTAAATAAAGTTTAAGGTAAAAAACAACGATACGAATTTGCTTATGCCACATAAAAGTAATAGAGATTTTATAATAATAGGAAATAATTCAAATTTGAATAAAAAAAAATATAAATTAATTAAGATTTAATTATTATTAAGAGTATTTAAGTTGCGCTCTTGTTTTCATGTTAGTATATGTTACTATTTTGTCAGAGGGCCTAATGGCCAAGTTTCCAGAGCTTTGCCGCGCGGGGCCATGGATATTTTTAGCGGTTCGGAATCCATTTTAAGTCGTAACAGGTGGACTGAAACATTCGTAGGCTGATACACGGATGGCGCTACTAGAATTAAATCCATCCCTAACCTTTAAAAGACACGTGTATAAATTTTACAGCTGTTGCACCATTAGTATGTGAGTTATAGCATTTTTAGTGAAGTTATAGCATTTTTAGTGTTCCTCACGTGCAGTCCACTCGGCTGGCTGTAACGATTGGACTCCGGTGTGAAATGATGGAGCCATGTTTCATCCATTGTCACGTATCGACGCAAAAATTAGGGTTTATTAAGATTAAACAGCTCCAAACACTGCTTAGAATCATCAATTCGTTGTTGTTTTGGGGCGATTGTGAGCTCTGCGCGGCACCCACTTTGAACAGAGCTTTCGCATATCCAAATATTCATTTACGATATGTCCAACACGTTCCTTTGATATCTTTAGGGTCTCAGCTATCTCAATCGACTTCACTTTACGGTTATCAGAAATTATTTTGTGGACTTTTTGATGTTTTCGTCGGCAACAGCCTCTTTTGGGGCGTCCACTGCGTGAATCGTCATCGGTGCTCATTTCGCCTCGTTTAAATTTAGCAAACCACTTCTCTACGGTTGATTTTCCTGGTGCAAAGTTCGAATAATGTTTATCAAGCCAAGTCTTGGCTTCAATAGTATTTCTTTTCGCCAAAAAGCAATGCTTTACTTAATACACGAAATTCCTTTTTATCCATTTTTTTCAAACTAGCAAAAGTTGCTTCACTACAAATGCTATTACTCCCATACTAATAGTGTAACAGCTGTCAAATTTATTCACGTGTCTTTTTGAAGGCTAACTGAAAATTATATGGATTTAATACTAGTAGCGCCATCTATGTGTCAGCCTACAAACATGTCAACCCATGTTAGTATTGTTTTCATGTTAGTATATGTTACTATTTCGTCAGAGGGCCTGATGGCCAAGTGTCCAGATCTTTGCCACGCGGGGTCATGGATGTTTTTAGCGGTTCGGAATCCATTTTAAGTCGTAGTTCCTGGTCTAATATAAGTGCAGATCGTTCGGCGTAGGACTGACAACCGTACCTAGTAACTCTAATTTGGAGCAAGAAATTAAGAGATATTATTGTGAATCTTTTATGTGATTTTGTAAGCGTGGAACATTATATGTAACATACTGAAATTCCTTTTCTTTTTCTTTCTTGGTGTTCAAAACGAACAGCCATAGAAATGTAGAAGAAATGCGCATGCTTTGGTAAAACAGCGATCTATGAATTGTTGCTTAAGGAGTGATATTAAAGAGTTATATCATATTGCATTGTGAGTCGAGAGCTGGTTTGTTTATGAAAACTGAAATTACAAAAAGGTTTCGTTAATGACTTATAATATATGAGATAATATAATGGCAAGTAAGTATTTTGTTGATGTTGTAGTTGTTGTTAATATAGAAATAAAATAAAATTGATGTTAAGAAGAAAATGAGGAGCATTTGTGTATCTGACATTAAAGTAATAGAGATTGTATGAACTTGAAAAAAAATAAACATCATTTAAGATACACTCGTTGTTTTATATTAGTATATATTAATATTTTGTCATAGGGTCTGAAGCCCTGTGACTGACGCTCGTGCCACAAATTTCTAGTCCCGGTGGTGCCATGGGTGTTTTAAACATTCGTAATACACTTTAAACAGTAGGTCCCGGTCTAATAAGACTTTAAGGTGTAGGGCTGACAGCTCTACCCTGTAAAAATTTAGCTTCACGGAGCCTAGTCAGACTTCTACCTACGGTTACTCCATCACAACTGAAGCTGACGCCCCCCCCCCTTTCCGCCTTCCAAGTGAGCACGTTGACTTTTGGACTCGGTCTTAGATGTTGCTGAATGGACAAGTGGGATAAGAAACAACAACACTATTTTGTCAACCGACAAGTTTTCGTTTTCTACAAGATTTGGTTTGTCGCTCTGCTGTCAATTTGTGCACACTTTAAACTATTTAGACAGGTACTTACAATTTAACGTAGATTCCGAACCACGAACATACATTCCTGCCACCGCCAGGATTCTAAACAGCAGCCTGTGGCACCATCGGCCGAAGAGATAGCCAATTGGTCATCACGCCGCGAAATGCTTGCTACTTGAAACGTCAGGCAAACTGATGCTAATTCTAAATATGTTCAACTATGAAAAAAAATTACTTCGCCATCATGATCAGGGTTTACATTTGGACGAATTTCAGATTCTCTTTTCTTATTTTTGAGTATTTTTAATTAGAATAAAAGCGTTTTTGTTGCGAAGAAAACAAAAATAATATACTCTTTTAATTAATCTGAATTTAAAAACTGCATTAAAATAAATTTTATTTTATCCCCAACGAATTTTTTTTTGTGTCATTTCTTCGTCGCAAACCTTGAACAATCCGTAATCGCAATTATGTCCATGGTTTATAGTTTGGACGAATTTCAAATTTTCTATCATCTTCTATTTACTTTTAATTAGGATAAAAATGTTTCTATCGAGAAGAAAACAAAAAATAATATACTTTTGTTAATTAATCTGAATTTAAAAACTGCATTAAAATAAATTTTATTTTATCACCAACGAATTTTTTTGTGTCATTTTTGTTATAGGAAATACAGCTAGTTAGAAATAAACAAATTTAATACGATCTAGGGAATTTTAGTTTCTTGTTAATGGTATCATTATGATTTGGGTCACGGAACAAAATATTATTATCGAGGAGCGAAAAACATAATACGAAAGCAACAATACGAATACCGCAAGTTTTACAATAATATACGAAAAGAAAAAAAGGTTTGAAAATTATTTTTTAAAAACAAGTGAAAAAACATCAGATTTACAAAATCACTTGCTAAAATGAAATTAGTTTAGAACTTGTTTTTAAATCTAAGATTAATGTACATAAAAAAGTAATTACATTTATAATGAGAAAATGTAAAACAAATAATTGTTTAATTTAAATTTAAAAAAAAAAAAAATTTAAGAACTTAAACAGTCAACATTTGACGAAAAACAACAATATATATTGGGAAACAGATTCCACAGAACAGTTACAGAAAATTTTATAAAAATGAATAATCGATTCTTTCTCAGAAAATTCAGCGAAATAAAATATATTCCAAGAAAAAATCTCTCCGATTTAAGCCCCATGCAATGCTTATTAAAGAGGCTAATATTTGGCATCGGAGATTGCGAGAAAACAGTATAGTTTCTGCAAATTCGGGATATTGAATTGCGACTTCTTGAGAAGGGCGATAAAAATGGTTTCAGGAAAATATCTTCTTATTGATTCCATGAGAAGGAGAAAAATATTTACCGCTATATCGTAGGGAAGCGTATTTGAGAATAAAGTAATAAGGGTAATTCACATAAATGTTTTACGGTTATTTTACAGAGGGAATTTTTAAAATTGCTTGTAGCTCGTAATTATATAAAGATAAAATGTCGAGCAAGAATTTAAGAGATATTGTTTTGAATCTTTTATGGGATTTTGTAAGTATGGAACATAAGATAATACAGATTGAAATTCTTTTTCCTTTTCTTGGTTGGTGTTCAAAAGTACTAGCCATAGAAACGCGAAATAAATACTCATACTTTGGCACAACGGAGGCCAGAATAGCCGAGTGGATAGCGCTCTGGCCCTCGGTACCACAGGTTTCGGTTTCGAATCCCGGCGGTGCCATGGATGTGTAGTGGTTCGGAATCCACTTTAAACCGTAGGTTCGGTCTAACATGATCGTAGAGCTTTGCAGGGGTAATGTTGCTCCGCGTCCGTGGCTTATCTTCAAGCTGCACGCACCTCCTGGGTAGTGCTAAGTGAGTAATGTCTGTGCAGCGCTTGCCTTAAAGCATCAAAGACAAGTGTCTAAGTGCTTGCCAGCTGCATTAGAACAAAAAAAAAAAACTTTGTCACAACTGTACCATATGAATTGTTGTTTAAGGAGTGATATTAAGAAGTTATATCATATTTGTGAGCCGGGAGTTGGTGTGTTTATGAGAACTGGGATCATAAAAATAGTTCCGTTGATGATTTAAGTAATATTATATGGATTATTATAGCAATTTTGTTGATTTTGTTGTTGATATTGAAAAAAAATAAAATTGAAGGTAAAAAAAATGATGAGAACTTGTGTATCTGGCATAAAAGTAATAGAGATTGCATAATAATAGGAAATATTTGAAATTTGAACAAAAAAAAAAAAGCATTATTTAAGATGTTTATGTTAGTATATGTTACTTTGTTAGTTACCCGATGGTCGAGT
The DNA here is from genome assembly GCA_021605095.1 of Caerostris extrusa. Taxonomy (NCBI): domain Eukaryota; kingdom Metazoa; phylum Arthropoda; class Arachnida; order Araneae; family Araneidae; genus Caerostris; species Caerostris extrusa. The sequence goes on from BPLR01016831.1 coordinate 61,484, forward strand.
GTCTGGCATTCAGTGCCACAGGTTTCAGGTTCGAAAGTCCTGACATGGAACATTGTATGTCACATACCGAAATTCCTTTTCTTGCTTGGCGTTCAAAAGTAACAGCCATAGATGTGCAGAAGGAATACGCATTATTTGGCACAGCTGCGACCTATAAATGACCACATAATTTTTGCATTTAATCATTAATGAAATATCATCTCAATTTTTCATCAAATATCTTACAATCATAAAATACTAAAAAACTTTAGAGCTACATCATAAAATGCATTTACAATCTTCTGTTATTAAATACACTTCAGTATATACCATTTATAAAATTATTTTTCCATTAATATCTTTTTCATTTACATGTATAAAAATAGTTAATAATGAAAACTACTTGCTTAAAACAGACCTCCAATTCTAATTACGTACCAAAAACGTCTTTAATATCGTGAAAAATATTATCTCTCCCTTGTCTACTGGGACATAATTTTAATGCAAAACTCATCCGATCAAGAAAAATTCTCATTCTATCCTCCTTGCATTAAAACTACTTTCTCGTATGCTGCTCAACTTCGTCTTACAGACATTTACAGTTTAAAGAGCCAAGAAGTTTCAGTTGGGAATTGATAAATTCAAAATTTCTTCTTTGATATGGAATTCAGGACCTGACTGAAAGTTGCTTCCAGAATATTTGGGAAGTATCAGAGGGAAGGTTTTGTCAGGGGATATTAATGGCACGGATCCATTCTATAGTCATGCTTTCAGCTATTATTCACTCACTTTGCGAACCAAATTTTGTATTTGATCGGGTTTTGTTCATGAGATGAACACGTGAGAAGTATAATAGCTTAAGTGTCTTTGAAATATGGATGCATACTTGTCATGGGGATATTTCTTTTTTAATTTGAACATTGGCTACGATAAAAGATTAGAAAATAAGTTGCTCTTTTAGAGTGTGGAGCTCTCATCTTCTACCTCCTCTTGAGCTGTGATTATCCTTGAGCTGAGATATTCAAAGTTCATTAATACTAGGATTCCCTTTCGAAAGTCCGATTTTTATTTTATCCGAACACAAAGTAAAAGTTTTTCGTAATTCTTTGCATTTCATAGTTAATTTAGTTCGGTTGTCAATGTTATTTTAAATGAAACGTAAATTATGGCGCAACGCCTGGCGCCTGAAAATAAAATCAATGTAGAATCTGAACAAGGGGCTCTCTCACATCTAACCGATGCTTAACAACTGTCTTTAAAATAATAAGTCACCATGAAACTCATTTTAAAATCAACATTCAATTAACAACGAAACATTTCGAATATTATCTTCACGTGCACAACATCGACAACAGAAATAACAAAAACAGAACTAAAACTCAAGTTCTTGATTTACTACTCAGCCAGAAGAGGAAATTCGACAATTGATTAACTTCGATTCAATAGAGAAGTGAAATTAGTTTCTAACAAATACTACTTTTGTGACAAAATTGATCAACATATTTCCGAAGACCAATAGTGAAAGGTATGGCCGATGTTTCAATAGTTTAAAAAAAAAAATCATTCATCATTATTGTATGTAGGTTTAACGCAGTCAGTAAAAGCACTTCCGAGAAAATTAGCAATTGAATTGATTTAAAGATAACTGTAATATCCTATATCATATCATAATAATCCTGTATTAAGTCATATATGATATATGATTATATATAGATAGATATCATATATCATCCTAATATCATAGTCAATCAAAGTAAAAAAACAAGTTAATTTTAATTGTTATAGTTGTGTTGTTTGTGTTACTGCTTCTACTTCTATGTGTGTTATACATATGTGGGCTACTTTTACGAACCATGAAGTACTCATTTTTAATGCTGAATAGAAAAAACAATAAAGATTAATGCAACACAGTAACACTCTATAACAATTCACAAAAAGCATAAAATATTTATAGCTAAAAAGTCAATTCAATTTGAAATTAAAATTTCATTACCTACCCACTAATTCTAAATTTTTATAGCATGACATTATTACTTCATTTTTTAATTAATCTTTATATTCTACTGATATTTCTCTCTCCACAATGATGTATGTTAATTTATTATTTCTTTAAAAATTCCGCCTACATTTTTAAATATTTTATTTATACAACCAATCAGAAAACTTCCCACGTTTATCTGCGCTTCTGTAATAAACTGAAGTCCTTATATATTAAAATTCAGAAACATTCACCACGTCTGAATGAAATTGTTATATTCAATTTCAAAAATAAACATTGATATACAAGCTTGCATTCCAGAATGCTTCACGTTGTCAAGTAAGCATCCTCTTATTTATCCTTGGTGCAAATCTCGTCTCGCATGGTTAAGTTTCTTCCTACGTAAATCACTACGATGCACTTCTAAATATGCGGAGGTGGAAAAGGAAAATAACAGTTATCTCCAATTCTACATTCAGAGGAGTTCTCTTGACTCATGGAATCGCCATCATTTCTCAAGAGATAATTAAATTATTTGTTGCTTTCTATGAATTTCTCTTTCTCTATTTCTTGATTTTCACAAACTTCGCTGAACCATATTGTTATTTTATTTCATCATAAATATCAGTGGGATTGATTGAATAATTGAAGAACTGAGGCAACTATGGTATGATGGAGATGAGCGTTAATTTTTTCAGACATATTGATGTATAGATTAATATAGGTAGAGCTAGAAATGGAATAGTTTTTTTGTGACAGTAGTTTTTAAAGATTTAAATTTTTACTTTCGTTCCCTGTTGATTGTTTCATATTGAGGTGCTGAATTATTGATCTTACTGTAAAAAGTATTCAATCGTAAATTTTAAAATACTTTTAAGCAAATTTAATTTATCGTCGACTAACTGTATATATGTTTTATTGTAATTCAATTTCTGATTCAAAATAATTTGTGTTCTGTATCACCATTTTACTTAAGTTTACTAAGTATAACAACTTACAACAACTGTATTAAAAGTTTACATTAGTTAAAGTGAAAACAAATAATAATTTATTGGAAATTATATATACAGGATGTTTCAAAGGCTATGGGACAAACCTTGAGGAATATTACATCTTATTAAAATAAAAAATTTTCGTTTAGGAATGTATGGCCAGAAGAGACTCGAAGAACACAAAAAGAAAACATGAAGAAAAGATTCATTATTTATTTACAACATTGTTGCAAAATGCTTTTTGATCCAATATTTATAATAAATGCTCAAAATTGCGACTGCCAATAATAGCATGAGCTTTACTAGCGCCAAAAAGTAATTGGCGAACAATTCCAATGTTATTAGGTATTTCGTGTACGCTTGCAGCCACTATGGATAGTCAAGAAACTAGGATGAATAGACACAATCAGTGGATAGAAGATGGATCACAATGGATAGTTAGTCTCAATTGAGTATACTGGTGTCTGGCCCCCATACGAAATAATCGATGTTCGATAATTCTGGTGATCCAACTGACTATCTGACTGGTAAACCACATCTGTTCTATTGTTCTTCAAAACTTGCATCCAAATAATTACTGACAGCGACTTTGGAATAAACTGCATCATCATCATGCTGAGACCACATTTGATTGCAGCAATTTTAGTCAATAATTTTTCTGAAAATTCGATAATGTGAGCCATTGAGTTGCTTTGATAGGATAAATGATCTAATAAGAAAATCGTCCGTTAAACCTTGCCAAACATTCACATAAATGCTTTTTTTTTTAATGTATACGTAAGTGTAGCGTGTGGTTTTCCTGTTGCCCACAACATTATGCACCCACCTTTTGCCCCCAGTGTAAAAATGCATCTTCTGGGAATAGCATATAAGCTAGAAAATCCGACCGCAACGCACTCTGCAATGCAGGAACCATTAGCAGAATTCTGTGCAGGAGTATAATACTTTGTTTGCAAAGGCTTGGACTTTCTAAATATGGAATGGATGTAATCGTTGTTCATTTAAGACTTCCCTTACGGTGCATTGACTCCCGTACACGAGGTACAATAGCTCTTGTATTGATGTGGGGTGTTTCATCCACAAAGTTCAAGAATGTTTCTTCCATGTTTGGATGGAGTACAGTTCTCGTTCAAGTCCTTCCATCAGAGCTGGCGATGAATGAATCATGTTCACAATCATGTTGATGGAACCGTTCAAACAATTTGTGGCTCGGCATACACCTTTACGGAATACATTCTTGAAACAACCAGCACCGTAGTAGCAGCACCGTAAATTAGATGTATGTCCGCCTTTTCACTAATCGTAAAGTCTTCCATTACAGTTGAAAACACAGAGTTAGAATAAAATAGAGTTTGCATCGGTGTTGCTAACTAGAGAACTTGAAACTTACCACGTGACGGGTATCAATGTTTGTCTATTGGGTTTCTGGTTATTTTGAAAGTAGCACGTTATATTAAGTTATCAGTTGTATTTATAAAGAATATAAAAATTACCAACAATACTATTAATATAGAGCAACAATATTGATTTTGATATAATAGTTTAGATTCTATAAAAAGCATAAAATTCACTCTAAATGAAATAAAAAAAAAAATTATCAAATATTTAAAAAAGAAAATTTGAAATGTCGTTGGAATTTTAAAAACATGAACATTTGGTATTCATCATATCGTAACATATTTTCACCTTTGTGTCACAAATATCATTATAGATCACTTTAAATTAGACAAACTTTTTTATGCATTGTTATTTGAATTAATTTACAAAAAACTCTGAACAGCATTGAATTTTTATTATAGCGAGCATCTTATGTGTAACACGAAAACTCATCAAGAAACATTTCAAGACTTACAACAAGAGTGTAAATACATAGACATAGACGTAAATGCATCGTATTTACTTACAGTTAAGGAGAAACTTCATAAGACACCCAGACAGTATTGCCATTGTATATTTACAACATAAACTTTGCATTTATTCATTAATATAATGCCGTCTCAATTTATATTCATCTAACATTATGCAATCATAAAATCATAAAACATTTCCAATCATAAAACGCTAGAAAACTTTAGAAATACATCAAAAAATACATTTGCATTCTTCTGTCATTAAATACCCTTCAGAATATTTCATTTATAAATTATCCATCCATTAATATCTTTTTCATTTACATGTTTAAGAATAGTTAATAATCAAAAGTACTTGTTTAAAACAGACTTCCAATTCTAATTATGAACCAAAAATTTCATTAATGTCATGAAAAATATCATCTTCCCACCCTATCTACTGGGACATAATTATAATGCAAAACTCATCCAAACAAGAAAAATTCTTCTTCAATCTTCCTTGCATTAAAACTGCTTCCTCGCATGCGGCTAAACTTCGTCTTAAAAGACATTTATAGTTTAAAAGAGCCAAGAAGTTTCAGCTGGGAATTGATAAATTCAAAATTTCTTCTTTGATATCGAATTCAGGACCCGACCGAAAGTTGCTTCCAGAATATTTGGGAAATATCAGAGGGATGGTTTTGTCAGGGGAAATTAATGGCACACGTCTATTCTATAGCTATATAGCCCCTATTCTTCACTCACTTCGCGCCCCAAATTTTATATTTCGCTCGGGTTTTGTTCATAGGATAAACACGTGAGAAGTATAATAGCATAGGTGCCTTTGAGATATGGATGCATACTTGTCATATAGGTGTAATATTTCTTTTTTTAATTTTAATAGTGGCTATGATAAAATGTAATATTCATCAGGATTCACTGCAGTTATCTGTATACTTAAGTCATATTGTATTGTGAGCTCAAAGCTGGTTTGTTTGAGAGAACCAGAATTATAAAAATACGCTTCTCTATTAAATGAGATAATAGAACAACAAGAAGATATTTTGTTAATTTTGTTGTTGATGTTGAAAAAAAATTTTAAAACAAAAAATATCAATACTTAAGATGTACTCGTGACTTTATGTTTGTGTATGTTATTCTGCCATAGGGCTTGATGGCCGAGTGTCTGGCATCGGTGCCACAGGTTCGCGAGACCGGGCGGTGCCAAGAATGTTTACATTGGTTCGGAATCCACTTTAAGCCGTAGGCCCCAATCTCATTTGACTGTAGAGCATTATTGGGTGTAGTGTTACTTGCGTCCTTAAGCTTATGTTCAAGCTACACGTTCCCCTGTGTAGTGCTAAATGAGTAACAGCGTTCGTCGGTGCAGCCCACGTAAAAAATGCCTTCTCAAGACTAATCTGCAATGGATTGCTCGCAAGGACATGGACAATACGACCTAGTACTCGACGTAATTAAAAACAAAAATTTGCCGTGTGTTACGAGCTCTTACTCGGTGCCCCAGGTTTCGATTCGAAAGTTCAGGCGGAGCCATGGGGTTTGCAGTGGTCCGGTATCCACAATAAGCAGTAGGTACCGGTCTAATATAACTGTAAGGCCGACAATCCTATCCCGTAAAAAGTCGGCGTCGCAGAGGCAAATCAGACTTCTACCTACGGGTACTCCATCACAATGGAAGCTGACCTTCACCCTTTCTCTTCATCCACGAGACCACTTGGTTTCTTGGACTTGGTCTTGATGTTGCAGTCTACCAAGTATAATATGAATCAACAACACTATTTTGTCAAAAGACAACCGTTCGTTTTCTGCAAGATTTTGTTTGTCGCTCTGTCATCATTTTGTGCACATTATAGGCTAATTAGATTGCGAATAATAGTTTAACGTGGATTCCGAACACCAGCAATCATCCATGACAACATCAGATTTCAAACCTGAATCCTGTGGTGCCAGAGCGGTTGCCAATTGGTTTCCTGCAAGAAGCAATTGACAGTCATTTTTATGCACGTCTCTCAAGAAGTCAGTGCAGGCTATAAGAAAGTAGCAGATAATGTAAGAAACATTTATAATCGTATTACATTATATCTTATTTTCCTCATTAAGACACACAATGTGAGATATTTAAACATAAAAATACTTAAGTAATAAAAACATTAGATCTTTTCCTGTCATCAACATCATCATTGGCACAACATCACCATTGTGGGCCAAGGTCTTCTGCCTACTGGCTGATTACGAGACAATAGATATTTTCTCTTTACGTGGTAGGATTGTCAGTAATACGCCTAACTCTCAACAGCCATACTTAATTAGACCGGGACTTATGGTTTAAAGTGGATTCCGAACCACTACAAACTTCCAAGGCACCACCGGGATTCCCATCATCTTAGCAACAATGGTCGAAGTTCTTTTACATAACATTGGTACGTAACGTGGTATTGTAAAGTGGTCAACGAACTTATTGGTTGTATATGCTACTACCAATGCTTAGAAGATCAGGGTTTTAAGAAAAAGTATTCCAGAAATATATCCTGTCCAGAATGTCATCCTGAAATAACAAAATGATTCTTTCTTGAAGAAACTGGAAATGCATTACATAAATGGAAAGCCAGGCTTTCTTAGGTTAATGGGTTCTCAAATAAAAACCTTCTCAAGTTATAAAACTATTCCTTTCAAGTGCAGGTTATGAAGAGGCATTACATTTAGGATTTAGGTATACCAGAAACTAAGCCCCACCTTACTTTGGCACAAAAATATTCTTATCGGTATCCCAGTAAAATCTCTAAGCTTCTAGTTGTTGGTAAGCTCCTCTTTGATACCTGTGATCGGATTGCAAAAGCATATACCCATTAAAAAGCAATAGGGATCACAGTTTAGTTTCGATGCAACCAAGCCAAAGTAGACATCATACCGCCAAAAGAGAAATAGTGTTCTGCACTTAGCCGTTGATTCCCTTGGGGGATTGCAGAGTTTCTTGGGCAAGAAAAATAACAGAGTTATGAAGAAGTAATGCTGGTGGTTTGGAAAGAATGTTATGGAATATCGGAATATTTAGTATGGTAAGTTGAAGGGCTCTTTGTTGATGTATAGGAGTAGTTAAAAAGGTGCAAATTATTTAAAATATGTGTCTTTTAAGAAAGTTTTTATGATAAAAAAAGTTTCCTTTAAAGCATTCCATATATCAGAAAGGAGAACTTTTCTATTAATTTATCTATCCACCATTTTTGAATAAATAATAATGAGCTTTTTATCTGATATTGAATATATCATTCAAAGTACTATCAGTAATTTTAAGATCATAGTAGATTTGTTTTTGATATTGTGGTGTTAGTAATTAAAATCTGAATTCTGCATTTGATATATACAAGATGATTATAAAAAAAAACTTTCTCGGTATATGGGTCCCTAGCTATCATACCATTTATAGAAATATTTTGAGGTATGTGCGTAAGAATTATATGAAAAATAACAGTTAAACAGCAACAGTTATGGTAGTGACGCGATTTCGAATATTTCAAATGATACCAACAACTTTGTTTTATTGGAATGTGATATCTACATAAATATCTACCATAAATATAGGAAATGTGATATCTACCATAAATATCGTTAGAATGGTACCTGTAGCATGAAAATCGCGCTAGAAATAAGAAAACAACAAATAATTACAGAGAGGTTTGGTTTGTTGCTCTAAGAACATTTTGTGCACACTTTAGGCTAATTAGACTGAGACGTACATTTTAATGTGGATTTCGAATGACCAACAAACATTCATGCCACAGAACATGAAATCTGTGGTACCAAAGGCCAAAGCTCAAGCCAATTGGCCATCAGGCCGCTAATTACAGAGAAGTAACAAAACATTTCAGCGTGTTTGACTTCTTTTACATACGATTAGAGATACACTATCTGTATGCAGCAGATAGTGTATAGCACTGAAGCACGTACCATGGCAAGAGGAATTTGTTGAACCTGAAGTCTGAGAACATTTTTCAAATTAGATGCCGTTTTCAGATTAAATGCATACTCTTTACATTTCAAGCATCCCTACAGGAAAATGCACTATCTGAGGTCATGTGGACGCAAGATGGAGCTCCCTCATTTGTGAGGTCTTCTGTCAAATGTTTCTTAACACAACATTATGGTGACAGAATTATCTCCACCATTTCACATTTTCCGTGGCAGCTAAGGCCATTTATCTCACTCCAGCGGATTGCAGTTTCAAATGGCATGGGAATTTTAAATTAAATTCAAGAAGTAACCAAATAAATTTAAGCAGAAAGCTACAAAATTCAATGCAACATGTTTTAAGTGTTTGTACAAATTATATAGAAGTCAAAATATTTCGGAAATAGTAAACTTTAATAATTGTATTTCATATAATTAAAGATAAGTAACCAATGTTCAATTCTTTTATTTAAATAAAATTGGATGCATCAACATTCTATTCTGAAACCTATTTTTGAAATTTGTATTTTCCCATTTCTTATGACAATAGTTTTCCACTTTAAATATCAACAACAAGAACTGGTTTCGGTATGATAGTAGAAGTGTATACCAAATACTTGCTGTTTGCAAAGTGGGATACGTTTGAAGTCAGATAAAGTCTTTTGTTTATAATCAATATTGCAAAAAGCGAATCTCAACACGTGATTTGTAACAAGCCTGAACCAGGTCTTTCACTAGATTTTTATTTTTAATTGTATCTGATATATTGTGGATGCGTAAGAGGTTTTTTTTACATGTAAATTTCGTTAGGATTTAGCTACTTTAATGCTGGTGTGCAATTTAGATTTGTTTCATTTGGTTCCTCTACCATATCAAAAATTACTTATGACATTCAGTTATGTGATAATCATGCTTTAATAAGAGGAAATAAAATGGTATGAGAACTTTGGTAAAACAGAAAATTGCCTTTCCAAAATGCTATGTTTCTGAATTGGGTGTTTCTATATGATCTATCTATCATTTTTTGTGTGAAACAATGATGCATGTTAATCTTTTTTGCTGACATGGTAACATTGAATTTAATATCTTTAGTTCATGCATGTAATTTAGTATCTTTAGTTCATTTTAGTTTTTGCATGTTAACTTTATAGTAGGCATCCGTCTTGATGTCTAGTATTTAATATACATTGTAGATATTATCACTTGATACGTGTGTATTTGTGTTATTTGAAAGCAATAAATCATACGCAAGGGTACTTGCTATGGATGTATGATCTGTTCTGGGTCAACAACAATCTCATCGATCCACTGACGTCCAGGGAAATTATTCCCCAGGAGAATTCTTTCTTTTATTCTTCATACTAAAAAGGGGCCTGATCATAAATGGGTCGACATCATGTAGGTGGTCGATAAAAAAATAACCATTGGGCTGTGTTTTCTATTTCCATTTTTTTTTTTTTTTTACTTTCTTTTTCCCTTCTGGCTATCAGAGTAGAGACAATATTTAGACAGCTTCATAACTTATAGTTTTCAGTAGCACAATTTTGAAAATTAAAGTTTTTAGTATGACATAGTCGGAAGAAGTAAAACCAACCGGAGTGAGACAAAAAAAGTAATCTAAAGCATCTCTGGGGTGGAAATATATAAGAGGAAAGAATTTCGATTGGGATTTTGTTCTTCTCTGTAAATAAATAAGCCATTTCAGTTATGGCATTGGAAAATATCATGGCCTTCAAATGGGTTACAGCATTGGATGAGTTAGAATTATTTGAAATTTCGTACATTTTTATTGTCCTTCCAGATTCATTTATTGTAAATGTTCATGATAATAATTGGATTATGATTAATGTAAAAACAAAATGATACCCATAGGTCTTGGTTGCCAACGAGTTTTTGCGATCAAATTCTGAGAATGTGAGTTGCTTCAGACATGAGACATAGCAAGAAATTATGGGTAAGCAAAAAACGTACAATTGCTATTTTTCAGAAATACGTATTGTGCTTCCTCTTCTTTTTTGCTTTCCTAAGATGTATATATGCTATAATGTGTGCATGCGCTGCATTACTATTGCAGCATTTTTTCTCACGAGAAGAATTTTAGCATTTTATTCCCAAGAAAGAAACATGTATGCTATTTGACAAATATATAATAAACCCATTACTTAAATTTGACAGCAGACGAGCTTTATTGTGGATAATTATATTACATGCAATTAGGGTTTTGCACTAATGAAAACCACCTGTCATTCAAATCTGATTGCAAATATTTGGTATCATGTATAATGAAGAAATTAGCGGAATGTCTGTGCGAGCAACAACACAGGTCGAAACAATTACAAATTAAATATGATATACTATCAGTTGTTCCATACTGATTGGTGATAGTCCTCGAGTTAAGAAATGTCTACTCCAATAAGAAGTGAAAAGAAGCCGAATATCCCTCTCTTGGATTGTGTTGTTGAAGTGTTGTTTTTTTCCTCTGAAGTGACTGAATAGCCCGGAGTTTTCCACCTGCTTCCAAAGTGAGTCCCTTGTGGTTTCGTGAATCGCCGTGGCATAGTTAAGGTCTGCCGCTGACCAGGAGTTTAGATTAATCATAGGTTTGAGATCCCCATGATTCTGAAAGTGGCCCTCTTCTTGAAGCCGTTATAGGTAAAGTATAGGCCGAGACGTTACACTATTCATGTACATATTGCGCTACATTTCATTTAATATTTCTTCAATAATTTTGTAATATACCAGTTCAGTACAGCATGCTACTACATCAGATCACATCACATCACATCACATAACATCAGATCACATCACCGTGCCTAGATTTGATCTGCCATATTACAGTTTGGGAAGGACGTAGGTGAGAAGAAGTCTGATCGGGCTCTGTGACGCTCTATGGTCATATAAAACCGGGACCTGCGGCTTAAAGTGGATTCCGAACCACTACAAACATTCATCGCCGGGAGTTTAACCCGATACCTGTGGTACAGAGAGGCAGAGCGCTAGCCACTCGGCCATCAGGTCCCCAGTACAGCATACTGGCAGCATATACTAAAATGAATATATATGTTATAATCTTTTACAAAAACAAATTATAATTTTTAATGCAAAACTGCTTAAGAACAGCAATAACAGAAATAAATGGATTTTATCGATTCATACTTGAATGGGAAGGCGTAAAAAATTATACGAGTTTTTGTATGATGCCACGCCCTGTCCTATTTTTTCAACAGTGATTTTTGCGGCAGTGCTTCTGACAAGACCAACACAGCCCGATTTATTGCCGGAGTGGAAGTTTCCAGACACTTTAATATCGGTATCATCCGTCCTCATTGATTGGATATTATTGATCTCTCAGCAATTTCGATATTGTGAAGGGGAAAAAGAACATTCAAATATTTCTGCTGGAATCGGGCTTAGGTTTTTACGAATTAGAGTTCTTTTATTTATTAAACGAATAAATGTGTGCTAACACTTAAATAATTAGACATTGAATCTATTTTCTCCAAAAATATTGCATAAATTTACTATGTTTATTTAATTCCTTCAAAGATGTTAATATGACTGACGCTTTATTCAGACTACTTTTTGGCACATTGACCTGACATGCTTATGTCTGGTCGAGTGAATTGTTCATAAGTTAAGTTTTTGCATGGAATCCTAATTCTAATACAAAAATAATAAGATTATTTTTATTTTATTTGAATTTTATTCAATAAGTCGGCAATTTTTTTTCGAAACTACATAATTTTGAAGAAATTTATTTGGTTAATTTTCAGCACTTAATTTCCAAATTCCCAAATTCTCGTGTTATTTGCATCAGTCATTCATAATCTTTATCCACATTTCACAGAAACTAAGTGTGACTAATTGTATGAAATTTTTATCAGGACTAGTGGAATTTAACATAATTTTTACTTCCTACTTATAAAAAATTAATATTTAATAATTTTTAAATGAATGATCTTTTATTTTCTGTCTTTCACTACATGTAAATCCTCAACAAAAAAAAAAATTTGACAATAAATAACAAAATCTATATGTAGGATTAACATTCAAATTAACCAAGAAATTTTTAGCAGTGATAATTGGAAAAGGAACATAAACCTTTAAAACCATTTACTGAGAAAAAAAGCTTAAAGATTTTATATGCGAGATATATAAACCTCTAGTAAAATTATTAAATGGAGATTTTTTTTATTAAAAAATATTTACTACACTCTCTCATAATGAGTGTTTTCAACATTTTTTTTTTGATAATTTTGAATTTTTCTTTTTTTTTTTTCTAACAATTTCAGTTCTCAATTTATTACAGGTTATTGGTTTAAAATTTTCACATAATAGATATCAGGATTAATTCCCTCTATTATATTTCACTTCAATTATATTTCTTGCAAAGGAGGAAATAGCAACAAAAATTCCGAAATATCAGCTTTGATGGCCATAAAAAAAAAAGATTCTCCAAATAACTTTTTTGCCTTGGTCCGATTGATTCAATCTGGATTTATTTTTATTTAACATTTTTAACCTTTAGATACGTATCTTATTACTTTTTATACAATTTCATCATGTTAAGATGAAAATTATTTTACTACTATATTCCTGATTTTACTTTATTTGTTATTTTTTTACACTTTCTTCGCGCAGTTTGGTCAAAATTGACTCTTGTGTCATAAAACTCCAACCAACCATAACTTCAATGTTATATATATTTGAGTTTTTTATTTCTATGAAAAATATTTTTAATAATTCTAGATTTGATAATCACTGAAGATGAGTTAAGTTGTCTCATAGTATTAGGAAAAAGAACAACACATGTCTACTTCCTAAGGTCATACATTTATCCTTTAGCAATAGTATGCTAAAATTTACCCTAACTTTCAGGTCTTACACTTTTAAATGTCATATTAGTTGTTCAGTGCATCGGAAAATGGACATACCTTCAAACATACGCTTATTGGATGATTTACCGTGATATCCCATAGGAAAATTAGGATTGCTCTTTTAATTAATTTCCGAAATAAAAATCGATGTTTGAGTCGATATTCGTTTCCTCGGTACTATTAACTAATGTTATTCCCCATTGATATGAATGAATTATAACAGATGTAACGAATATTGATATTCATATTTTATAAGGTAGCGCCTTCGAAGAATTTTCAGGAATTGTATTGAAGAAAACCTATAAAACTCCAGACAAATAATTTCGATATACAGCCAGGGTAAGCCTTCTGATGGTGGAAGGATTTTCAGGAATTGTATTGAAGAAAACCTATAAAACTCCAGACAAATAATTCTACTGTTCATTCGATATACAGCCAGGCTTCAGGTTAGAATCCTGACGGTGGCATGGATGTTTTTTAGTAGTTCGGAATCCACGTTAAACAGTAGGTTCCAATTTAAATAGCCTAAAGTGTGCACAAAAATGACCTTACAGCGACAAACCAAAAAAACCATGCGATATACTGTCACAATTTCAGCCAAACCCTTCAATTTCTGTCATCAGAATTCAAACATTTTACCCATTTGTCCAATAGCAAGAGTAAAATGTTTGAATAATCAAAATATTCTTACTTAAGCAATAGTTATAGAGCAGACATATAGTTTTATTACTGATAATTAAAATATAAATTAAAAATATACTGTTTATTATTTCACAATGATATCACATACATAAACTGAAAGATGATAATTAAGATATGTTAGACTTGTAAATGTGTTAGTAAAATGTATATATGTATATAACACATATATCATTATATTTGGTTCAACAGTCCATGGTGTGCCAAGGCCTTCTACCTACTGGCAGATTTCGAAACATGAGAATTTGTTCTTTTTATAGGATAGGTTTGTTAGTCCTACGAACCAACTCCTTATTTGTATTCCTAAGGTCACATCAAACCGGGACATACGGTTTAAAGTGTATTCCTAACCACTACAAACATCCATGGTACCGTCAGGACTCGAACCCGAATTCTGTGGTATCAAGCACTGGTCCTCGCCAACAGTCCTCTCTCTCATATATATCTGTATTACATCTTAAATATTTCCCTGTTAAATTAAAGTCGAAATAAGATAAATGATTGTAGAAATCTATAATCAGCCAAAATTTTAAAAACGATCATGAAAAAATGTATTATAGAGTAAAAACAATATATCTAAAACTAGGCAAAAAATTTAAAAATCGATCAATCTATCCATATAAAAATTATTTCACAAAAATAAAATTTTAAAAATGAACGAATCATTATAGAACATTTTTAAATATACTCGTCGTTTAATTTTAGGAGGCATTTGAAATAGACTAATAAAAACTAAATAAGAGTGTTCATAGTTAAAATATATAAGGTACTAGAATCATAAATTAATTACGGCAATGATAAAAATAATTCTTTTTTTTGGTTACTTTAGTATAGTATTTTTCTTTTATTCAATATTTTGTTTTATTTAGTTTTCATATATATATAGCGCGCCCACTACCTTCTCAAAAATGGTTTTCAACTTGTCTTGAGAAACAAATTCAGAAAATATTAAAGCTTTAAATTTTGCTTAAAAAGATTTTGTAACTATTATGTAAATCTGACATTTGCCAATTTGTCCCAAATCTCGAGAGCTACAGGAAAATAACTATTCCATGACATCCAATTTTTATTCTCATGTGTTTGTTTCTTTACTAACAATACTTGTTGCTAGAAACAAATACAAGTATCAAAAGATTGTTTCCACTATATTATTCTAAGAAAATGGAGGTATCTCTATAAAGGAAACTATTACTCTATAAATGTACTTCAGGCAAACTAGACTGGTTTTTTTATTAAACATCTTGCTGGATTTTTTTCCATTATCTCTCTTTCTTGGTAAAACATGAACAAAGGAAAAAGTTTTATGGAAGGAAATGAAATATTCCATAGAAACAACTTACGTTCGTGTGGAATTATTACGTATTTTTTACTAGGGTGTCTATGAATTATTACATCTAGTGTGTATGATCTGTTTCCTTTTAGAATATGTTTACGTTTTTATTAAAATACTAATCTTTTATATTAACAATTGTGAGAAATGTTGCAGAATAATTTATTTGATATAAATATCTATGAAAAATTACATAAACTGCAAAATCTTTTTCTTATTAAATGTTTTTAAAAATTGAAAGAGCCGTTTTGGTTTTGGAAAATGTATAGAGTAGTCGTAATCTAACATAAGAACAGAAGCAAAGTATTGCAGATATCTAAGTACATTATAATAAAAATGAAAATATAAACACAAAAATAAAATAAGAAAAACAGTATAAATGCACATTAGAAGGGTAAAATAGAGATTACACATGAAAGTGTTTCCATCTCTCACCTTGATGAACTGTATATAAAAGTTTATAATATTTTATAAAGTTATTAGTTAAATATTTTAAAAGTTTATAATCTTTTATATTAACAATCGTGAAGAGCGTTACAGAATACTTTATCTGATACCAATATCTATAATAATTACATAAATTTTAAATTTTTTTCTTATTAAATGTTTTCAAATAATGGAAAAGCCATTTTGATTTGCCAAATTTATATAGAGTAGACGTAATCTAATGTAAGAACCGAAACAAAATATTGTGGATATCTAGGTACATTACAATAAAAATGAAAATATAAACACAGAAATAAAATAAAATAAATAATTAACACATTAATACATTAGAAAGGTTATATAGAGATTACACATGAAAGTGTTTCCATCTCTCACCTTGATGAATTGTATATAAATGTTATCCCAATATTTAATATATTTATTGTGAATAAAACTTCAGAGATGATCTTAATCTTATAAAAATTAGATTTTTATTAATAGTTAAAATAAAAGAAATTTAACATTTAAAATTGGAATTGTTGTTTTGCTTTAAATGTAGATAAGACAAAAAATAGAAAATTTCTTTAAATGTAGAAGCTGTTCTCTTCTGTACTGGAAATAAACTTAAAAAACCTGTGATTATGATCAGCAATAATAACTCTTGGAATAATCAAAATAAATATTGAGTTATTCTGCATCATCATTTAAGTTGGAAAATGTAAGCAACATTTTCTGCATACCATTTTCTGCACAAATTTCATATTGCCTTCAGAAAACTCTTCCCACTTATAAATAGAAATACTATCATGACCAAAGATTAAAAATTCTTCTTTTTATACTGCT
This sequence comes from Caerostris extrusa, assembly GCA_021605095.1. Taxonomy (NCBI): domain Eukaryota; kingdom Metazoa; phylum Arthropoda; class Arachnida; order Araneae; family Araneidae; genus Caerostris; species Caerostris extrusa. Next base: position 78,403 of record BPLR01016831.1, read on the forward strand.
ATGTTTCGCCCAATTCTTACGTACGCTTGCCGGGTTTGGACCTATACAGCTAAATCTAATATAAAAAATGCTTAAAACTTTACAAAAATATCACTATCTGCCAAATTGCCTCTGCTAAATGGTTCATGCGCAATTCTGATGTCTTCATGAAAGTAATTAATATTCCTTCTTTAAAATATTTTCTTAAACACATCTCTATTAAATTTTTTGACGCCCTTATTAATTATGAAAATACTACAATCCAGCAGATTGACTCTTATGTGCCCAATTATGATTAAAACGTCCGCGCAAAATTTTAATTTAATTTTTAAATATTTTTCAATTCCTACTATTATTAGTTTACACTCTCCCTATATATATTTATATAGCTTGTTGAAATTTTAAATAAATACTTAATAAAATACTTTTTATTCATCCACACAAGTTCAAATGCATTTTTTTTTTAAATTTGCAATGGATGACACTTGATGTTAAAACAGTTTTTCAAATATTAATTCAGTAATTCAATTCAATTAATTAATTATATTTTTTTTAGATTTAAGTTGCATGTATCAAACAATAGATGGCGCCAGATGTAAGAGGAAAACTTCAACTTGAAATGGAAACCTTTCTTTTTTCAATTCCTACTATTAGTTCACACTTTCCGTATATATATTTATATATTTTGTTCAAATTTTCAATCGTTAATAAAATACTTTTTATTCATACACTCCAGTTCAAATACATTTTTTGAAACTTGTAGTGGATGACACTGGATGTTAATAAAGTTTTTGAAATATTAATTCATTCACTAAATTCAATTAATTAATTTTAGTTTTATATGGGAAAAAAATTTCTCTTATATAAGATATCTAGCGGGATATAAATTTTAGGAATAAATACCGTCAATGGAGAAACGTGCAAATCGCTGGAAAAAAAATTTCTTTTTCAGATTCTTTATTTATTCTGGGTTCTAGTCTGAGTCAAGGAGGGAACAAAATGGAAAATGAAACATGTGAATAAATGAGTGAGAGAGATGAAAAATGTGTATGTGAGAGAGAGAGAGAGATAGATAGAGAGAATTTTTCTAACTTAAAAAAAATGAATGAAAATTATTTATAAAGGATTTTCTGCAATATAGTGGAAAAAAAAAGTAGGAATTGACTGTAAAAAAATCTTTTATATTACTTGTTCTTCTTTATTTGTTTATGATTGTAAGTTAATTTTATTATATTTGTAAATATATTCTGGGCAATTTTCATTGTTTCAACTGTATTTACCCTGTCATATCGGAGATGAAGCCCCCAGGGGCTAAATAGCTCCAAAAGAATATGCCAACCATGGTCACACAAGATCTATGTATTCAGTCAACTCTTGCTGTGTTAACAAAAGAAGGCTCAATGCTTGTTGTGATGTATGTTTTCTGTTAATAACAGGCCCTTAAATGGGTCAAAGAAGGGCTTTTTTGTCTTCCATCATCCTCTGTTTGAACGTCACAGTTTGGCGTACTGCCAAGTTAACTTTCAGAGTAGAAACAATGGATGTAATTTGTTATTGATGTAATTTTCATTAATTTTAAAATATTAATCTATCCATTATTTTCTGTATTTATTAATCTTCCAAATAACGTCATGTCAAATATTATGTTGTTTTGGTTTCAAATGCCTTTTAAATTTCATCAAATAGATCTTTAAAATATTTTTAAATACACTGACATCAAGCTATCTTAATTTTTAAATTTTGATACTTTTTTTAATAAATGGTAAATACCTTTATTAAAAAGCACAGCACACTGATATGTAGTCATTAACAGATAGAATGCTAGTCATGTAGAAGATTCAGCAGTGTTCAGGGTGAACTACATTGTACCCATGTTGTGCCGAACACAATTCAGTGTGTACATTCTAAAAGTTGGAATTTGAAGTGCACATTTGACACCTGGAATTTGAACAGAATGACTTTTTAGCTTACAGATTTATTATGGTCATTCCTGGCACTAACACGGGAACTTCCATTTGTCGAGTTTCAAATCCAGTATCCTTAGTTTCGAACCCAAAGCCCTATCTACCTGAATGTTCCAGTCTCAATTATTTTAATTATAAAGTTAAATTTTTATTAAAAGAGATTTATAATTTCTATATTCCTTCTACTTCTTCCCAAACACTACAGCCGATTACCGGCAAGGCTGTCTCAGTTACCATCCACTAGTTAGACCTATCCTGACGCTAGTATCCAAGATGAGGGCTGTCATTTTTTCCAGACAGATTGCTAAACATAACTTTCTCTATATGGCGTAGGGGTTGTTAGCCTATACCATGCCACCTGGTTTGTATATCTATGGTAATTTTTTGTTAACGAGGGCTGATTAGACAGGAATCCAGTTTAAACTATAGGTCCCTAACTACAGAAAACATCCATAGTACCACAGACACTCTCAGTGGTAATGAGAACAGTGGGGCCTGATGGCCTGAGTGACTAACGCCACTCAGGCCATCAGGCCCAATTTCCATATCTAATAATTTAAAATTTTTTATTATAATTAAAATGTTGAAGCTAGTCCAAAAGTCTTATTTAATTTTTATATTTAAATTTATAGTAAAATGATTATTAATTTTGCTAAATAACAATAAAATTGAAAACTCAGATTACAAAGAGAAGTAAAAGTTGATAATTATGTAATTTATGTGACATTACTATTAGATTTTTATTCTTAAAACCAGTAACTAAAACTGATTAAATTATTGCATCTAAATTGATAAATGTACGCATTTTCAATTTTTTATGATCGATATTATAAGTAGAAATTTATTTACTAATGATATAAAATTAGCTACAATTTTCAATTGTTTTAAAAATTAATTTTTATTAGATACATTTGAATTATCTTAATTTTCCTAAATTTAAATAAGTTCATTTAATATTTAATAAGACCAAGCCAGTTTACTATTATTATTCAAATTAATATTAAAACCAATTTACATTAAAGTGGGCTTCTTTGAATGAAACAAAATGATGTTTTACTGCAATAGTTTAAAATTAATATTATAAGTGGATCTCAGAATTAGGTAGTTATTACACTGAAGTGACAAAAGTCATGGGATAGATGCAAATTTTCAGATGGCAAGCATCGCGTAGAACATATAAATGCGCAGTGCTTTTTTCATTTCTGTTCTTATTATGAAGAAGTTTTAATGTGACCGCACGACGGGAATTAAAATATTTAAGCTAGACGCATGGGTCATTTTCGGAAATCGTTAGGGAATTCAACATTCCCAGATCCATTGTGTCAGTGCCAATACGAAATTTCAGGCATAACATCCCACCATGGACAGCGCATGGTCGACCGCCTGCACTTAACGAAATCGTCTTAAAGTAAAAACCAGAAATCAACACTGCGTCAAATAACCGCAGAAAAATTGGGACGTACAAGGGACTTGTCTGTTAGAACTGTGCGGGAAAAAATTGGGCTATTTCAGCAAAATATTACTGACAGAACGACATTTAACTCTCGTGGGCACGTGAGCATATCGGTTGGTCCCTTTGGAAAACCGTGGCCTGGTCCGATGAGTCACGATTTCCATCCTGATTAGGGTTGATGACCCCACGAAGCCATGGACCCAAACTGTCAGCAAGGCACTGTTCAAGCTGGTGGTGGCTGAATGGTGTGGGCTGTTTTTTTCATGGAATGGACTTAAATTCTTCGATTTGACAAATTGATGGAATTGCTTATGTTCAAAAAACTTGCAGCCATTCAGACTTTGACAACGATGGGATATTTATGGATGACAATGCGCCATGTCACCGGGCCACAACTGTTAATGATTGGTTTGAAGAACATTCTGGACAATTCAACGAATGATCTGGCCACCTAGAACACCCGACATGAATCCCATCGAGCATTTATGGGAAATCATCGAGAGTTCTGTTCGTACCCAAAAGCACCATCAACGCTTTCACAATTATGGGCGTCTATCGAGACAGCATGGCTCAATATTCCGGCAGAAGACTTCCAACGACTTGTTGAGTCCATGCCACGTCGAGTTTGCAATTCGCCGGCTAAGGGCCGACACGGTATTAAGAGGTATTTTTTGTCACTTCAGTGTATGCCTATAGATAATTTGATAACCTAAATTTAAGATTGTAATGTTTTTGTCTTTTCCTGATTATAGTTAATGTATCGGAATTAAAATATTTAAATGTATATTTTTTATAAAACATATTATGGCATCAATATTAAGTTGAAAATTAGACATGATTGTGAAAAAATCTTAAAGGAAACCAAGAGCTCTATTAAAAAATTGTACTTCCAGTAAACTAAAAAAATTACTTTTTCACTAAATATTTCAGATTTAATTCAATAATCATGTTTTTAAAAAACTTTTATTCCATCCTTTTTGATGCACAGTTAAAATATTAATGAATTGCTAAAAGTTAAATTCTTCAAACAAAAAAAAAATTAATCTCAGATTTGAAAAGTCTTTAGATACTTGCGATATTAATGTTTTTTTTTAAATTTTTATTTATTAATACTTTTGCTTAATTTTGTTTTTTGAAAAAAATTAAAGAGAACTTTTCCATTTTAATTGCTTAAGCGCATTAAATTAATATATATGCGTAATTTTACTGGGTAAATAAATACTCGAAGTAGTTTTACATTCGGCTCAGGAAACTTAACGGAATTTAAAAAAATCACTTAAGCTAACTTTATCATCCATTAAGAGGGTTTTTTTTTTATTATGATTCTTGCTAATATTTCGAAACGAGAAAAATTTAATTTTCATTAAATGAGATTTAAACATTTACTTTGTAGTATTAAAAAAAAAAATATGAACTATTTTTCATTTAATTGATTCTGATATCAGGTTTGGATTATCAGATTTCTTGCTTTAAAAAAATACCACACTAAATTTACTAGCTTTATATAAAAAAAATTAATTTTGAATATTAATAAGTTCTACCATTGCTTCTATTATGAAGAAAACAAATTGGTCATAAGATCTACGTTCATCTAGCAGTAAAGATGTCAAAAATGTGGAACACGTAATTTTCTTCCTCTTATAAGCTTAATCATTAAATTCCTACTATTAGTTCACACTCTCCGTATATATATCTTGTTCAAATTTTCAATCGTTCATAAAATACATTTTATTCATCCACTTAAGCTCAAATGCATTTTTCAAACTTGTAGTGGATGACACTTGATGTTAATACAGTTTTTTTTTCAAATATTAATTCAGTAATTAAATTTTTTTAAATTAATTTTAGTTTTCTTTAGATTTAAGGTGCATGTATCTGCTAATAGATGGCGCCAGATGTAAGAGGAAAAAACTTTATTTATAAAAGACTTTCTGCAATATACGGAGAAAAAAAGTAGGAATTGACTTAAAATAATTTTTTTATATATATTACTTGTTTTGTGTTTGAAAGCCAAAAATATTAATCTTTTTCTTAAATCTGTTATTCAGAACAAACAGGCTTTCATGGTTTTCTTCAATTCTGTTTGAAATTTTTTAATGTTATGATTTTATTATTATGAGCAGAGATATTTTCGTTTTATTACTATGGTTGATATTATTTCTGCAATTACAATTTTTTTAGCTTTTATATTACAAACAATTGTAAGACTTACATGCAAATGTAACTATAAGATAATGTTCTGTGTTGTACATTGTATTACACGTATAGAAATAATGAGTATAGATAAAAATGCTAGCATTATAAAAAATTTAAATTCTATTGATAAATTTCCAATATTTTTTTTATTAAATGCTTGCTTTGTTTCTATTTGAATATTTTCTTATTATAATCCTTAGAAGATATTTTTTTACTATAAGATAAAAAAAAATTATAAAACACTGTTATCAGACGTCTCGCAGAAATTTTAAATTGATGCCAAAAATCTAAATCTGTCGTGAATAATAATATCACTATATATTTTGTAATGATGTACTGTACATTTATTCCTAATAAAGAGAAACAAATCATTGTTTATTATAATAATTCATACGAGCAGATGATTTCTAATGGAAAAAAGGTGATATACTCATTTGAGATAATTAATATTAGAAAACACCACTGAAAATATTATAAAATTACTCATAATTTCAAATTTATCATTCCTTATCATTACCATCATTGCAGTTCACATTTAATATGATGACTAAAAAGTTTTTATAATATTTCTATTAAATATAAACTCAAAATGTTTAATGACAAGAACAATGTTATCGAGCATTTTAAATGTGAATCCACCTTAAAATATTGAAGAAAAGTTGTCAATTTTCACTGAGAAAAATGCCTTTATGTGTATTCAGACGAAACATTATTATGTAAAAGCCCCTATATATTTTATTTCTGGAAACATTTCTTCTTATCTATTTGTTTCTAAAATCGATTCTCGAGAGAGAACGTTTTGTTGCAAAAAGAAAATAAGAATATACAGGGCATAGGTAAACACAATTAAGATGTTGGGTAGAAAAATTTAATTGATTTTAACTGGAAAAAGAATATTTAATTGAAATCTTTTATTGGAAAATTAGTTTGCTTGAATTACCCGTTAAGTTTATTTTGATAATAAGAAAGTACATAGCTAAAAAAAAAATTCAAAACACGTTGTATTGAATTATTTTCATTTTACTAAGTAAAATTAATGTATGAAACACATTTATCTTATTTGGGCAATTTAAGTATATATTAGCATTATAACTTTATTAAGCATTAATATTTAAGGTAACAAAACAATTAGATTCTTTGCGTATTATTCAAGAAATCAATAGTATATAATCAGAGATGCAACAATGGAATATAATCAGAGATGCAACAATGGAAGATATTCAGATGCAAAAATCAAAGATGCAACAATGGAATAAAATCAAAGATGCAACAATGGAATAAAATCAAAAGATGCAACAATGGAATAAAATCAAAGATGCAACAATGGAATATGCAACAATGGAATAAAAAAATGCAAAATGGAATGCAACAATGGAATAAAATCAAAGATGCAACAATGGAATAAAATCAAAAGATGCAACAATGGAATAAAATCAAAGATGCAACAATGGAATAAAATCAAAGATGCAACAATGGAATAAAATCAAAGATGCAACAATGGAATAAAATCAAAAGATGCAACAATGGAATGGAATAAAATCAAAGATGCAACAATGGAATAAAATCAAAGATGCAACAATGGAATATAATGGAATGGAAAAATCAAAGATGCAACAATGGAATAAAATCAAAGATGCAACAATGGAATAAAATCAAAGATGCAACAATGGAATAAAATCAAAGAACAATGGAATATATCAAAGATGCAACAATAGAATAAAATCATCAAAGATGCAACAATGGAATAAAATCAAAGATGCAACAATAGAAAAGATAAAATCAAAGATGCAATACAACATAACAAAAAATCGTAACAAGTAAATAAACTATAATTGCATTAAACCAGGTCTCATTAAGAAAATTTAGAATTTCTTTTTTTTTTTAAAACAACCTCTATTATATTCATTTAGGAATAGTTGCACACCAGTTACAAATGATGAACGCAAAATAGCATCAGAAAATTCATAAAGATTAAGCTTTGTTGACTTTCAGATTTAAATAATTAAAGAGGTGTTATTAATATAATATTTCACAATAAATATAGTAATAAAAAATGTTCATTAATTTAAACCACAGATTTGGCGCGTTTTTAATAATCACTAAATTTTGTGTATTTGTGCATTAGATTTTAGAAATTTTTTTCTTTTGAATATGAATAATATTTGGATATTTGTATGGAAAATGCCAAATATTAAAATTGGAAACTTATTCTCTTAAAAAGTTCAAAAAAAGTAAAAGTCATCAAAATTGTGATTTAATTTACAAAGCAAACAATTTCATTAAGAAGTCCCCCTCCTCTCTTAAGATCAATGTTCAAAATAAATCGCAGTTCTTAAAAATTTGGAATCCTATAGCAAATACATAAACTATTTGCTTATAAACTATCATAACGTAATGTACTAGTCAATCACATTAATATAAAAATAGTTACCAATGCCTATTCTTTTAATAATCAGTTGTAATTTTAAATTTTAAATATGAAAATATTCAGTAGTGGTAGAATAAACCTTCTAATAAAACGTATAGAGAAAAAAAAAGAGTTTTAATACAAATTGAATATGTCTTATTCATGTTTAAAACATAGAGCGAACAACGAAAAAAACCAAGTTTTACATTTACCTTAATCCCTTCCTTTTCTTCTTCTATTCAAGGTTTTCGTAAATAATTTCATTACTTTAGTTTAAAACACTTTAATTATGTATGCACACTCCGATTCTTTTATGTCATTCAATGGTATGCTAGAATAGAAATTCTAAATTAATGCTACAAAAAACAAACATTCAGATCTTACCAGACTTGACCCCAGTTGCTATTTCTTGACGAACCTAAAATCTTTCACTGCCATTGAAGTTTTAATGCATGCAACTCTACTGAAAAATTGCATCGAATTCAAACATTTTCTTTTGGACGCTCTGCTAGCTACATAGTCATTTTCCATATACTGGATTATAAATATTCATGCATTCTGTATCCAAATAGGCAACTAATGACGCCATCAGTTTTAGAAAAATCTTTGAGAAACATTATTCCTTAGTTAGGAAGTAAAAACTAATTTAACTTTGTAATGCGGATAAAAGGTCTCATTAATCAATATTTATGAATAACCTTAATATATCATAGAAACGTTAAAAAATAAAATGTATTTTGATTTAATTTAAAAAAAATTTAAATAACTATGTATTTTTATCTCAATAAGATATTGTTAGTGACTGCATAATTGAAACTGATGATATGTGATGCCTTTAGAAAATATTACAAGATCAATTGATCAACAAATATAACTAGCATAATGAAGAAAATATGCGTTGTTGCGATTAATCCTCAATGTCCTGCAGTGCTGAACTGGCATCCCATGGGTAATCTACTCATGGCTGGAGGGAAAAGGGGCAGCTTCTGTTGTGATGGAACACTAGTAGATAGAAGCCTGACTTGGTTCCGTGACTCTCTTCTCTTGGAGATCGGGATCTACAGTTTAAAGTGGATTTCGAATCTACAAACATCCCTGGCACCGCCGGGACTCGAACCCGAAATCTGTGGCATCGAGCGCCAGAGAGTTAGACACTCGGCCATACAGGCCCGAACAAAATATTGATAAAATAACAAAAAAGAATATAATTTTTTTTGATTATCGTATTTCAATATAGAAAAATTTCCAATAACAAAATAATAATAATTTAATAAAAAACGAATTTCATTAAATAATTTATAAAATTATGTTTGTTATTTTACATTAACATTTTTAAAATTTGAAATCCGCTTTAAAATTTCATAGTATCATTGTGTTATAAATATATTTTTCTATGAAAAAAAAATAAGTAAAAATTTGTTTGATTTGCTGTATTTAAATTATCTCACTTTATCTCACTTTATCAAATGCTGTTAAAATACTACAGACAAAAATAATGACAGAAGTGTAAATGAAACCTTTATAAAGGAACTACTCTAAAATTCGAAACTTCATTGCCTATGATAAATTACAAATTCAATTTTAAACTTCCTCTATTTGCTACTTCTAGGTACTCTGCTTCAACAATTAGCATTTCTTTTTTATTGTACCATTTGTTGTGAAACAGCAATCAACCAACAATAAACAACCTTTCATTATTGAATAATTCTTTATTATGTGGCATCATACTTTTGTTGACATCATAAACTTTAACGAAAATAACAAAGCAGAATGGTTAAGTAATTTTTATATGATACTCTTTATTTTACCGAAGTTTGTATATCAAACTCGTTATTTTGTTAAATTTCTAAAAATGTATTTCCCGTAAGATCGAAAATTCATTGAGATGTATGATTATGAAGAATATTTTGAACATATTTGGCTATCGTCGAGATCACTATTCTGTCAGGAAACTTTTGTCCTAATCGTATTAAAACTAATATAAAGAGAATTTTATTAAAATTGAAAATGCATCCAATTATGTGCTGTGAAACATTGGAGAGGAAAGCCTAGTTGTGAACATTTGTTTGGTACAATTTTGAATCTAAGGATTGAAAGTTTTATTAATTCGATGCGAAAATTTTGGAAAAATAAGCTATTAATATTTTGTGAATGGTGCCATATAAATTCCTTCAAGAGAATATGTCAGACAGTAATTATTCAGTTTTTAATATTGTTATTTACTGCACAAAAGAAATCTTTCCTGCAGTTCTTTTGAAGAGAATGTAAGAACAGGAATGAAAATAAAAAAAGGTAAGAAATTAATATTAAAATTTAATATATTGTTCTACAATATAAACTGCTTTAAAATTTAAAAAAAGGATCTGAATGTGTAATAGAATCTAATTTAATCAAAACGACAGTGAATCTTCTTTTTCCATAATTTTCAATTTCGAATCATTATTATATATTTTATTTTCACAATTTTGAATGGGAACAATTTTTTTGTTTAATGTTAACAAAATAATATTTTCAGAACCAATGTTTTAATCGAATCGATTTCAGTAACAAGTTTTTAAGATATACAACAATTATCATGTAAACATATATTAGATTATTTATTTCTCTTTTATTATTGTATACCTGTTAGCTTTTTTTTAGGATTCCTAATTTATGTTATTAATTTTCAATTTATAACGATAGCTATATTCCATGAGTTTCTGTTTTGAAGGAATGGTCAGTATCTTCATCATTCAATTGTATGCTGTCTCAGCATTTCTTTAAATGAAAAAAATTTGTTTCTTAAATAACAAATTATGAGTATTAATAATAACAAAGAATGTAATTGGGTTATACTAAACTGATTACAATGAACTCGATTCACACTATCGATAAATACAGAAAATTTACGAAATAATTCTCTTCATAAAAATAGTTCGTAATTAAATATTTCAGACTTAAAATAGAAAAAAAGTCTTTTAGAAAAAACATGAATAACCAAATCTTAAATATAAACCTGCAATACAATATTATATATAGCATATATAATGCAGTTGTTAATATAGTACATATCACATATAATAATATAGTATATATCAGCAATAGAAATATTTTTATCGCGTTTGTGCTCAAGTAATATTAAATTTAAAATAAAGCAATTTTTAAAAGTTCTTGCACATTATTAATAAATTTTCCAAAATCGTATTATTGAGAAAGGTAAAAAGAAAAGGAAATCTTATATTCTTTAATTCCATTTTTAATGTTCTAGATTTATAAAATTCCAATACTTATTGGTAGAAATTTAAGCATTATATGTGTAATAAAGGTAAAATTTTAACTACAAACCAAAATTTACAACCATTTGCAAAAATGTTTTTTTAAAAAAATGAATTTAACATAATTTGTCTTGCTACAAAATGATATTTCAAAATAAGATACCAGCACAAATAACAGCTGTTTAGTAATTAAATTAAGATACAACGAAATAAAAATTATTTTAATTTATTAAGTTTTGTAAACGTGAAGAAAATGTTAGGAGAAATAAATAAAATAATAAGAGAGGTATTGCTAAGGAAGCTCAAGAATTTTAATGAATGTTTTATTCTATAAAAGTTTAAAATATTTTTTTGGATTATCAATTTTGGTATATCTTTTAAAAATTTTCGAAAGAGTAATATCACTATCGCTTGTATGGGTTTAACCAACTAGTGCAGATGTAAATTAAGGGAATAATACTATGATTTTCTGCTGCATTTTGTTCAATTTTTTTTATCATTCCTTATGAAGAAATTACTTTAATTCTTCATCAGATAAAAATTTAAATCCTATATTATCTCGTCTACTAATAAAACGGCTATTTTGATCTCTGCGAATAATTTATTACATTTAAAATAATGTAGTATTTACATTCTTATGAGATCAAGCATATAACTACTATCACTTCTTAAATATGAAGAATAATTACTTTGTTAAAAAAATTAAAATACAGATTATCTCCGCTATCATGTTTTTGTTCTTAATGATTTAGGTAATTAACCATGAGGATGTGACAGTTATCAGACAATATCTGGTAATTATTATTCTATTTACCTCAGAATAATTTGAGGTTGGGTTGTATATGGATGACATAGTGTCCACCAAGTTAGACATATAGTCCAATCGATTGTTTCGTAAAAACTATTCATCACATAATAAATTTCATATTCAAATTTGTTCTTCATCATAGTATTTGTGTTTTTCTTAGCGTTTCTCTCCCATTTCGTCGCGTTTTTGCATTTCATCGCCAGGCATGTTTAACTGAACTTAAGTCGCCTAAGAAGTAGAAATTACAAATGTTTTTATTTCAAATGCATGCATTGACTGTTTTTAGATTTTTGGTTGATTTCAAAATGCTATATTTGAAAGTAATGAATTTTTTTAAATATTATCTTATAAAAATTACAAAAGAAAATTTTTAATTACTTGATACGTGCATTGTAGAACAACACAGCGAACTTGACTTTCTAACATAGCCAAATAAAGATTAGCCGTTTTTATATTGACTATGAAGTAATTGATAAAGCAAAACTGATACAGATATCTTACTTTCCACTATAGGTAGCTGAGGCATGATGTCCGAGTGGCTAGCGCTCTGGCGTTCGGTACCACAGGTTTCGGATTCGTGCCCCGGCAGTGCCATGGATGTTTGTAGGGATGGATGCTTTGTTCCGATCCACTTTTAAACCGTAGGTTCCGGTCTAACATGCTCGTAGAGCGTTGCGGGGGTATTGTTACTCCGCGTCCGTAGCTTATCTTCAAGCTAAACGCACCTCCTGGATAGTGCTAAGTGAGTAACGTGGTGCAGCGCTTGCCTTAAGGCAGAAAAGACAATTGTCTAAGTGTTTGCCAGCTGCATTAGAAAAAAAAAAAAACTATTAGGTAGCTAGCAACACCACTCTCACCAACAGAAAACAAAGGAGAATACTTTTCACGATTTTACAGACGTAAATATTCAATTTTTAACTTAGAAAACTCAGTAAACTCCAACCAATCAGTCTGATTATAGATGTGAAATGTTTTAAATGAGTGATTTTAATACACCACCGAGCGAGGAAATGTACTCTCACGCTTGCTAGTCTATACCAACAAGCCTCAAGACAACCAAATATCAAAGATATGTTCCATAACTGAAAGAATTTAACTGGTTTGTAATACTTTGTATATATCGAATAAAAGATTCAACGTTACATATTATTGGTATTTATTATAGTCTGATAGTTTTCAATGCATTAATATAAATAAACGCAACAATTTACTGCAAGTTTTATTCAGGCAAATTACCTAACTACTGCATTCCTTTTTTCTTCATGACGTCTCTTGAAGCATGAGCTACGTGACTTAAATATATCCCCCTAATCTCTCAAGCTGCAAAGGAAGATGACAAGCTCTCTTTGCAACAAAACTTTTACCTTAACTTTTCTCAACCATGGGCATTTTCACAGATCAGCGCACCAAATAAATCGAGACTTTGACATTCTGCCCTTTACACTTGGGTATTCTACTCACAAAAGTAGTTTAATATATTTTATGGTTTTGTGGATCAGACTAAAATTGTATACATTATATATGATTTCTTTGCTTTTCAAGATAGTTGGTAACTCTCTAAGAAAACTAGCAAATAATGTAATTCAGATATTATTATAAATGTGAATAGTAAAGCTTTATTCTGTTTAAGTATTTTGTAATAAAACTTTTTATTGGAAGTTTTTTTTTTTTTTTCAATTTTATTAACTGCAGATAAATTTAATCCAGTTCAGTTTGGTTAGATTTCGGAAATATACTAAAAATGAGGGTTTTTTTTTTTCTTTCGTTATTGTGTCGTATATTTTTCAAAAGAATAACAGCATTTTTAAATATTTTATTCACTAAATAATTAATACGAGAAATTTTAATTTAGCATCTTTACTTCTATTTTCCAAAGCAAATCATTTAAAATATAAGCAGAAACTTCCTGAATTAAAGACTGAGATTATAAGCATATAATATAACATAATATATATTGTATTATCAAACAAAGGTATATTTTTAGGTATGTTAAAGACTATACATCTTTATCGATTGTCACCGTTTTAAAAGCGAGAAGTTCTCGATATCCATCGTTATAATTTTTCACTAGTTTCATTCCGAAATGCAGAGTTAGTTTAAAAATGTCATACAAATCACCCCACGCTTTTAGAACAGTGACATTCATTTTCTCGTCAGTCATTTAACAATTATTCATGTTAACAATTATTTTTTTACTTTTTAGTTTTATTAACTCTAAAAGCGTGTTTTTAGTGTTTTTAAGCTATAATATTTAAATGAGGTCCCGGTACGGAGAACTGGAACTATAGTTCTTACAATAATTTAATTGTCAGTAAAACAAAGGCTAAATGCGAATATGTCGAGCCCGCCAAGATTCAAACAGGAAATCTCCTGATCCGTAGTCATGCGCGTTATCCGTTGTGCCGCTGTCTCACGTAGGTTTGAATGTCTTTCATTCTACATGGGTTAAATTGCTCTTAAATCATAAGTTAAAATAAAATCTCTAATCCTGGCGATCCTAATCGTGATGAGATAATAAACTTAACAAAAATATTTTATAGTCGTTGGTCCTTGATAAGCCTACAACGTTTAAATTAAATGTGATCGCTTAAAGTAGGGCAAAATCGAGCCTAAAGAGTCAGTTACAAGCAAACATACAGGTGAAACTAATAAAAGCATATTAAAAAGAAAGAAAGATTTGCTGGATTTCATTGAAAAATGTTTTCAAAAAAAAAATATTCAATTGTTTAAATAAGGGTTACACAGCTTTATTATTTTATCGCAATTATACCATGTAGTGTCAAAAAAATGCAGTGTGTGTGTAGTGTCTTTTAATGAAAAAAATCCTATGTGCGATGATTGGTTAAATTATATTTTAAGACCACCCTATAAAATTAAGTCACTGTTTTCTCTTGTGGATTTCTTAAATTTCCTAAGCCAATGGTATAAATAGCTACAAATGAAGGTAGCTACATATTTTTAACTGCAGCAAACTAAGTAATGAGCTTTAATTTAAGGCAGCTCTTTTAAATATCGGTTTTTCAAATATGTATAGGAGGAATAAAAAAGTGTAATTAATAAAGACAGTTAAATCGGATTAAAGAATTGATAGTTAGGAAGTAATATTTCAAGTTAATATATAATTATTATGTAACAATTTTAGAAGTTTGTAATCTAAATTCAATTTATAAATGATTAACTTTCTATTAGCTTATTATTTTAATAATGTATTAATTTTTTAATTATTTTTTCTCATAACAAACTATGAAATACTCTACAAATATTTTAATAAACAGACTAATCCTTTTGCAATAAGTATGCATTTATTTTCTTTTATTCATTTGAAATATTTTTACTATGTATTTAAAAACATTAATTCAGTAATTCTAACAATTTTAATACATTAATTTAAATAAATTAAATGAATTAATTCCAATTATTTAAATACCGTTATTTGCTTTTCAATTAATATTCTTATATATAATTAGCATTATATATTACTATTCTAATGGTTTGTTATTTTTGTATGAAAATATTTTAAATTAGAAAATAAATGTCCTCCCTCCCCCAATTTTAGATTATTTGGTTGTATGAGATATTAAAAAATGTGTTTTAATAGTACATTTTATAATATCTTATTTAATCATTAAATTTACTTTTGAAATGTTTGCAAATTTGAATTTTGTAATTTTGAAATGTTTTCTCAACAAAAATTTAAATCTTATTCAATTCCTTCTATTATCTCACACTTTTTATTCATCCACTCAAGTTCAAATGCATTTTTTTGAACTTGTAGTGGATGACACTTGAATGTTAATACAGTTTTTTAAAATATTAACTCAATAATTAAATTTAATTAATTAATTTTAGTTTTAAGTTACATATATTACCAATAGATGGCTCCAAATAAACTTAAAAAATGAATGAAATTATTTATATACGACTTTCTACAATATAGTGAAAGAAAAGTAGAATTGAGTTAAATTTTTTTTTTTATATTACTTGTTTTTATTATTTTAATTTAACTTGAATGATGCCAGATTATGCCTGCTATTAAGCACTAAAATATAATATTTTTTAATATACAAGGGAATAATTTTTAAATTTAAAAGTAAATACATACAATTCAGTAAATTTATAAAAAAATAAATACATAATAATAATAATAATAATGATACAAATAATAAATAAAAAACCATGAAACATACATTGAAAAAGTAAAATTTTATTTAAGGACAAAAAAGTCTTTAATGCTGTATCGTTGAAAAGAATATTAATGGTTAATGTGGTAATTTTCTGTTGTAGAGGAAACTTTTTAAAATTAAATACTCTATATATATCTTTTTTTGATAAACATGATAAATATTTATACCCGAAAGATTCTACATTATATTTTAGGAAAAAGTTATGCTATAAGATCCTCAAAGCTCTAGATTATTTGTTGGAAATTGTAACAGCGTCAGGAAATGAAATTCGTTCATTAAATTGATATTTTAATTGTAAAGTGATCAATAATCTTCGTTGACATGGGCAACGCTAAGAGTTTTAATGATACACCTCATCGACATTTACTGAATGGCTTTTTAATAAAAACCGAAATTATGAAATACTCTTTAACTTCTTCCATCGTAAAAAGAATGCTTTTTTTTTTTCGAAAAAATTTTTTTTTTTTTTTTGGCAAACGATGTCCACTTAAGTATAAAAATTAAGGTTTTTTTTTGGTGAATAACAATTCTAAAACATAATAAAAATCGAACAATTTTTTTTTTTCCATTGAATTCTAGACGATATTTTGATTGTATGAACTGTAATTAGATAAGAAAGCGAATTATCGTTTTTAAAGCTAAAATGCTACAGCTAAAACTTTTTGAACAATAAAGTAATTTAATACAAAGCTATATATATAAAGAAAAGTAATTTACTGAAGTTATTTTAATATTTTATCAAAATGTATCATTAAATTGGAATGAATCAATTAGAGACATCCCTCCATTTTAGATATTTACGAAACTGCTAGAAGTAAACGGTATAATGCATACATAATTTAAATGATAGAATTAAGCAAAAATTAAGAGAGGTTTTTTATAAAGCATTAAAGAAAGTCGTGGATATATATTATGAGTAGTTTTAGAAATTAAATTTTAAAAATTTGTAAAACATTATAATTTTTAAGAAATATATATATCGTAAAAATTTTATTTACAATTTCTGCATGTACGCTACATTATTTAATAAAAATATCTTTCATTTACATTTCCTAGTTTATAAAGTTCTTTTTATTCGTTGGTTTATTTTACTTTAGTATTTCAATTATTCTTTTATTGCAAAAATTGTAGACTGAATTGTTATACATTTTTGAAAATGAAAGATCGTTGCAATTAAAAAAACGATAGTTTAGAATATTAACTCAATATTTAAAGCATTAAATTCTAAGCCTAATTTCGTGTAAATTAGAAATAAAGATATTTTTTTTCAGTGGAAGATCAGATGATATTAGAGAGTTTTTTGCATACCGTATTTTGGACGTCCGTTAGCTTTTTACCCCTAGCGCGCATGCTGATAGGAAATTGCGCATGCGTATCTATAATAATGTTTCCTATGAGCATGCGCGTTAGGGACAAAAAGCTAACGGACGTCCAAAATTCGGTATGCAAAAACTCTATTATGAAGATATTAAACATTACAATACACGACAAAAATGAAAATTAAAATATCAATCGAAATCATATATATTACAATAAAAATATGGTTTTTTTGGTTTTTTTTTTATACAAGTGTTTCACATTCGATTGAAATCAAATATACGCAATAATAAACAATGTGTATAAAATAATAAAAGAAGTTAAATTTTAATTTGCATTTCATAGATACACTTAAAATATATCATTAAGACAATACCTTCTTTTTTACTTTCTAGCTCTAAAATTCTGCTTAATCAAAACTATTTAGGAAATTCTAAAAATTGTTGTTGATTCATTTATCACTTATTATAGCACTAAATTATTATTAATACGAGATGCTTACATAAGTTATTATATTGCTCATTCAGTTTTCTTACTCATGAAAACTATGTTTACAAAGCACGCCGTTAATAGATGGAACCCGATTCTTCCTGCATATTAGCTGCATGCTCTATCACATAGTCCGGCAATTTATAAATCAACGTGCGAAGTTTAAACATACTACTGTGCCCAAAAAGTAAGACCATTTTTTTTTTTAACTTTTTATTTATTCCTCCAAATTTATTTCATCGCCTTCAAAGTAATCCCTCCGGACACAATGCACCTATGCCAACTTTTTTTCCAATCCTCAATGCATGCTAAAAAGTCATCGACAGGCATGGTCTTCAAAGCACGCGCTGATTCACGTTGAATCTCTTCAATCGACTCAAAACGGTGCCCCGGAGTGGTCTTTTGAGTTTAGGAATAGCCAGAAGTCGCACGGTGGTTGTGGAATGATATGGGTTTCATATTTGGCGAATAAATCACGAAGAAACAATGCAGTTTGAGATGGCGCATTCAGTGTTTTTCGGTACCAATCGAGTTTTGACGCGTTTAGAGGCCAAAAACAACTTTTAAAATGGAATTGACAGGTCCTTTGAAATTCCAACATCATCAGCAAGGTGTCTAATTGTAAAAACGATGGTTTGCAAGCACAAAATTTTTAATTTTTGGACGTGAACTTCGTCGGTTGAGGTTGATGGTCGACCAGAGGGTTCTTCGACTTCAACGAGTTCACTGCCTTCTTTTTAACTGTGTATACCACTTCTAAACATTTCTTTCCGATATATGAATGCTCACCGAATGCCTTTTGCAAAATTACGTTTCCGGTAGGAAAAATTTAATGCAAGTTCTTTTCTCAATTAATTCAGACATTTCAAAATCGTCGTAATCTGTTTTAGCGTCTCATAAAGCCAAGCTTAAATCAAACACTAATGAATATTTTGACGTCACATTTCACACAGATGTCAGTGACAGTGCCAGCAACCTGAAAAAACAAATTGAAATTCCATAAACCCGGGAATTTTAAGTTGAGAATTGGTTTTACTTTTTAGACACTATAGTATGATTGTGCATAAGCACAACACTTTATAGAAAACAGGAAATTCAATATCAATTGGGGTAACGTGTATACGCATCTTGTTTGCAAAGTCAGGTTACTTGATGGGAGCTTTATAAATTTTTTTCTCATACGACATGCAAATGAGTATCAGTTTTCTAAAGTCTTTCTAGAAGCCAATGTCCCTCTATCATTATCCACGGACGGGCTGATCGTGTATGATTAAGATGGATACAACGTCCACTGATGTACAATGAAAAAAAAAAATGCAAATACGCCAAAAATTGTGTCAAAAATATATGCCATGTTGATTTTTTTAAATTTTTCAGAATTATAACCTGAAATATTCTTTGTTCTATTTAACACATAACAAATACAATGTCTTATGATGTTTATTGCAGCTGAAGATACCAGATTATGTCTATAATATATTGAAATAAATGTGCATAATATTGAAAATTATAAAAATATTGAATTATAGATAAAAATCATGTATACGTATATTATGAGTTATATAAAAAATCTATTATATGCATATATAAAAAACTAAATTTTCCCATTTATAGCTGTGTAAAATAACTGAGAATTTTATAGATAATTTTAATATTTTAAAATATAATTTAAAAAATATTTTTTTCTAATAATAGTGCAACCATTTTTATATTAAATCAAAGACCAACACAGTATATAATTTAAAGAAAAATATTCTAATAGATTTAGTATATCATGTAATTATTTTAATTAAAAATTTATTTAAAGCATAAAATATGTACATTAAAAATTATTTTGTATATTATTTTACAAATATTTTATGAAAGAAATTTATGATAATTTTTCGTCTCTGGAAAATATAAAACTAAATTATTTTTTAAGAAATATAATAAATGTTTTTAAAATAAGAAAAATATGGTTAAATACATAAAAAAATTCTGTTAAAAATATGACGTTTAAAGAAAGCGAATTAAAGCATGTTATAATTCGTTTTTTTTCATAAAATTATTTAGCATTTAATGCTTTTATAAAAAAAAAATTTCAAAAATTTAATTAAAAACATAATTTTAATTTTGAAAAAAATTATTTTGACTGATACAAAAATTTAAAAAAAAGTATTATTTACACAGCGAGATATCACTCATTAAGATAAAATTTCATTTAATATTAGAGAAGTGAATATTTGAACCCCTACAGCTCCAAAAGTTTTAATCAGATCTCTATAAAAATATACTAATTTCATCTTACAGAATTAATTGCAATAAAAATCTTAGGTTTCGAAATGGGAAAATTTCTAGTTCGTGGTTAAGTTTGTAATTAACTGCATTACACCATGCGCTAATTCCCTTCAAGCGATTTTTAAAGATACGACTTATGTGAAAATCTAATGAAAATTACGAAAGTGTTCCCCTTTTTTTGGTTGACTGTATATATTAAAATATATCAAACCATAGATTAATATTTTAACACAATAACCACTTCAATAGAAAGAGTTTTACAAGAGACTTTGTTACAATTAATTGTTATTAAATTAAATCATTGAATAGAATTTATATGAAACTGAAAAATTCTTCATCAATAATTTTGTAGTAACTTTCTAAAGCAAATGTTTAATAAGCCAAGATTTTTAAAATAGTAAATTAACATCGATTAAGGGAAATACCAAATTCTTAAGAAATTGATGTTGAATGTTAAATATTGATAAATTTATATTTTATTTACATCAACTAAGAATATTCATACAGCAAATGCATAAAAATAATTACTTTTTAAAAATAATTACAAATCTGTTTATAAAAGTGGAACTGTAGTGTTGTTGGTTGTGCAGCTGTATTTTAAGTGGGTGTGGTTGGGTTGAGACTTGAGACACAGGTTTGAGATCAAACACAGAGCTTAATTTACACTCTGCAATATTTAATGTGTTATACGTTAAATATTGTTTCACATTGTTATACATTGTTTATACATTAAATAGTGTTACACATTGTTATACATTGTTTATACCTTAAATAGTGTTAAATATGTTATACATTGTTTATAAGTTAAATAGTGTTATACATTGTTAAACAATAGTTAAATATTGGTGCACGTACAATATATTATTCATAGCAGTACACACAATATTTAACACATTAAAGACTATTATAGAATCGTAGAAGGATTCCACTTCTAAGCCGAAAATACAGATACTCAGGTTTGCACGGAATGCGCGAAATATACTACCTCTCCAGGTGAGAGTCTGTAGGCTAATTTACACACAGGATTGTGCAAAATATATTTTGTTTTGGTGAGAAACTGTAAACTAAACGTTTCTCAGTGGGAGCGCCGGTTACGCAGTACTTCCTCTCGGATTAGAGTCTTGAGTCCTGTTGGCCATTTCTATTGAACGCCACGGGACTGCTCTGGCAGTGCATAGGAGGAAGCACAGTTACACAAGCTTTTTATAAACCACTTTATATAAAAGTTGACTAATTTTTTCAGAATTAAAAACTAAATTTTATCACGCATTGTTAAGAAATAAATACTGATATTGATGGAAAATGCTATCATTTTTAAATCGGCATTCATGTTTGGTTCATAAATAAGTCTTTTAAAAATAAAATAAATCTTAAGTAAATCGTAAATGAATCTTATAAAAATAAATGAAATTCATTGTTAAAATAGTTAAATTGCATTTTCTTATTTTTACATTTCAAAAATGCAGTTATAGGTAAAAAAAAAAAAAAAAAAAATACTAGAACAGTATAATTAACTTTATAACTTTAACCTCAAAATATTCTGAATATTTTTTTTTTAACAAAAATATGAACGACATTTAATTATTCGTTAATGAAAATAAAAATGTGGCTTCAACATGTAGCCGAGAAATAATACAACCGGTGGTGATAAACAAAAATGGGAAAAATAATGAGTAAAAAGTAAAAATTAAATTCCATTAATTAAAACTTGGAAATTAAACATCCACCATATCTCATTACCCATTAAAGTAGAAAAAGAAACGCTATCGTGTTCGTGTGAAGAAAACTGGAATTTTTCCAAAAAGGAATAAAATTTATTTTCCTGTCTTCAACTTCATCAAAAGAACATTCGTTAATTGCTGACGTCATTAAAACTCAAAGAAATCTCCGAAAATTTTAATAACTTTCATTTTAAAAGCGCCGAGAAACTTTCAAAAGCGTTTTCAGTAAGAAAAGAAAAAGAATTTGCTGAAATTTTTAAAAAGAAAATTTTATCCTGAATTTGAGGAAAGGTATTTAAACATTCTATTGCATCATTAATAATTTTTTTTTTAAATTTGGGAATTTTGATTTTAATTGATTCATAATAATATTAATTATAATTATTTTTTTAAATGCATGGGAATATTATTTGTATTTTCGATTTTGAAATCGACGTATTTTCGAAATGTATAATTTTTTGATGTTTTTTAAATATATTTTCATTCATTAATAGCAATATTGAGCATTTTCTTGAAATGTATTATACATTTTCATATAACACTTTTCCAACTAATTTTATTTGGCTTAAAACCAATGTGTCCTGAATTTTCAATTGTCTAAAAATAGCGACAGTTACAAAAATCAGCACATACAATCAGAAAATGGCCGCAGAGCGACAACCAAACCAAACCTACGCATTAGTGAGAGCGTCTTCTGTGGAATTCAGGAAAAAAAGTCAGTTGGCCTACAGACTCTCACCCAGAGAAAAAGTATTTTGCGCATCCGGCGCGTACTGAAATATCGTATTTTCATGGAATTCTTCCATGAATCTATAATTATCTGTCTTTAACTATGTTAAATATTGTCTGTTCTCTAATTGTTTGTATGTTGTGTTTGTGCGTGTGTAAATAAAGCCGTGAGTTCTGAAACTTGTGTCTGAAGTCGCAACTCAACCATATCCAGTTACAATAAAGCTGCCAACCTGCATACTAAAAGTTTAATTTCATAATGCCAACAACCAGCATCGACCCTTAAATAATTTTTTGTGTTGGAAAGGCATTTAATAGTTTCAATCCTTTTTTCTACACTACTAAAATTTGCTACTTCTGTCGCTTCCGAAAATATATTTACTCTCATCGGTAAAAAGACTTCATATGGATCAAAATCAAAATCCATATGGATGTATGCAGTAGCGAAGTTCAGCCGATATTTTCGATTTTCTCTGGATATGAGCTTTTTTTCCCCTTGCAAGAAGGAAGATCGGAAGATTCTTTCAACTATTCCAGCTTTAAAACTTACTATTTGTTGTCACAAAATAAATAAAACATTAATTTAAGAGCGAACAGTTAAAGATTTCACTTACGTTATGTACTTCTAGAGTATCTCGATCACTCAAAATCCTTGATTGTCCACTAAGTGGTTTGTTAAACATACGTCAACTTGTTTCGTAACTTCTTATAATAGTTTGGGCTGTAGGTCAACCTTTCTCAACAATTATTGCTATAACAGTGTAAGATTTTTATTTCTCCTAACTTAATTGTCAAATTTAGACTGTCAATACCAATTTCCTTCCTTGGGGACATTTTAACTGTACTGTTTAACTGTGCGTAACGTATACTCAAAATTCCGCTTTGGTTATGATGTGCAACATTTTTTTTTCGTACCTGCTTAATTGACAATAAAATCATGGGATTTTTATAAAAGATGTTCCTGCATGTAAATTTTTGTGATGTCAATTTTACAGTTTTTTTCGATATTGTGGAAAGAATTCGTTTATCACTTATTTTTATAAAATATTATTTAACTTTTAAAATGTACTGTTGTCGTAAGTTTATTCTTTTTAAAAATATTTATAATTTCTTAAACATCGCCACTAACTTACTATCTTAAGGACCAATCTAATCGCTTGAAATTTAAACAGGTATTTTTAATTATGTATTTTTATATTTGTCTCATTTTACATTTTCTCTGCTGTACAGTTTTTGCTTTATGAAAACAGCAAATAAAAACTGAATTAAATTGGAAATCTTATAATTGAAATTTCAGTGTATTCACGTGGTTAAAATTGGTGAAAATTAAATCATGGGAAATAATGCCTGGGTTACCAAACTTGCAAAGAAACCACACAAAGTAGAGGATTAAATGTATGCGTTCAAGGATAATTCTGCTTAATTGTATCAGAAAAACATTTAGTGTTACATCTTAGTGTGTGCATAAGAAAGATTGTTGACTTTAGTGACTGATTATATATAAATCGAGTTACGTTTTAGAAAAATCCAGTTTTGGAAAGTTTTCATATAAAAAAATAATCTTCAACCATCTTTGATGCATACAAAGTTTTTATCAAAAATAAAACATCTTATTTTTTTATAACTTTAGTTGTGGATTTTTATCTGGAGTTTCGTTTACCTTTTACCGTGTAAAAACATATAATTGTAGAAGTGTATATAAGATTTTCGTAGATTCCGATTTCCAATCATGGGTTTAGTGTTATTCAGCTTTAAGAAATAAACAAAATGTTTTTAGATAGACGAAATAAGCAATATCATTATTTTGAATACAATGCTAGACGATACCTAATTCGAATAAGATATTTAAAACATTTTTGACAGAATTAAGAAAATGTCTCTTGAAGTTAATAAACT
Organism: Caerostris extrusa; assembly: GCA_021605095.1. NCBI lineage: Eukaryota > Metazoa > Arthropoda > Arachnida > Araneae > Araneidae > Caerostris > Caerostris extrusa. The sequence goes on from BPLR01016831.1 coordinate 103,077, forward strand.
ATTTCTGAGCGATTTTTTATTTGGCATTCTACGATAATTTTTCCACACTTTGGGTTAATTAGAACTAGACTTACAATTTAATTTTGATTTCGAACCGCTAAGAAACATCCATGTCACCGCCAATATTTGAACCTGAAGCCTGTAATACCAAAAGGCGATGCTAGCATTTTAAATGTCTAGCTAATTGGCCATCAGACCGCCGACGGAGTTTTAAGAAAAATGTTTAACAAGTGTTATTAAACAATTTGTTGTTGTTAAACAAGTGCGTTAATGTTCTGTAAGAAATTAATGTTATCGAAAAACATTTTATCTGATAAAAATAACTTACATTTATCGGTTTTTTTTTCCTATCAAATCATCAAAAGCCTAATTTATTATTGGCAGATTTGATTTTTATTGCAAATAAGTTTCACAACAGGAAATAGAATTTAGGTTGTTGTTTATGCATTACGTTTTGTGTTTATCAATAGATTTTGTGTTCTATATGAATAAGTATGCCCCATATGATCTATTAAGGATAATCAAGCTATTAATCTTTCCAAGTAGATTTTTACGAGCAATGTCCACATTTGTGTGCTGTAATCGAGAAAACTTGAAAAGCTCCCATAAGGTTTCCATTATTGCCTACGTTCCCTTGAATGTCTTTCATATTAAGAACAATGACTCTAATTGCACATTCGAATCCGCTGTGTCACCAGCTAATTTGAATGCTCGTCTTTTCCGCAATGAGGGCGGTTTGTTTCGACTGGTCCTGAATCAGGCGATAATTGAAATAATGCGCTAGAATTCTGTTAGAAAATTTAATCGCGATCTTCAACATTGATCCTTTTTCTTGTTTTATAGGACATGAATTCTCTTTTGCTTTTATAAGATTTCAAAGAAAGTTAATTTTGCAGTACATTGTACTTTTCAAATGATAAGATTATTAATGCATTTTAGCGGATTAATAACAGCTGAGTTTAATATAATAGATTTGTTTTTACAGGTTAAAGAGTTGTGGCCTTTTATATTTAATTTTTTTTTTTCTATTCCTTCTATTATCCCACACTCTCCCTATATATATCTTGTTCAAATTGTCAATCGTTCATAAAACACTTTTTATTCATCCACTCCAGTTCAAATACATTTTTTGAACTTGCAGGGGATGACACTTGATGTTCATACAGCTTTTTTAAAATATTAATTCGGTAATTAAATTTAATTCATTAATTTTAGTTTTTTTTTAGATTTAAGTTGCATGTATCTACCAATAGATGGCGCCAGATAAACTTAAAAAACGAATGAAAATTATTTATAAAAGACTTTCTGCAATATAGTGAAAAAAAAAGTAGAATTGACATAAACAAAATTTTTTTTTTATTATTTGTTAAAAGTTAATTTTCAAAATTTAAATAATTTTATTATAATTATGACTTGCTAGAATTATGATTAATTTAAAGTGTCAACGTAGTAAAAGGAACAATAAGGATATTTTTAAATTTTTCTTTCTTAATATTTAATATCTCTAGCGCTCTGGGCCACAGGTTTCGGGTTAGAGTCCAGGAAATTCCGTTGGTGTTTGTTGTGATCCGGAATCCACTTTAAGCCGTAGGTGCCTTTCTAATATGACTGTAGAGCATAAGACTGACAATCCTACCCCAAAAAGAAATCATCTTCTGTCTCGAAATCTGTGTGTGGGTAGATGGCCTTGTCCGCCATAGGGCCGCTGCGCTAATGAAGTAGAAGAATATTTAACATAGAATATTCTTTGATTGATAAACTTTTTAATTTTTAGCATTTAATATGGCTTATAAGTTGGTGAAAGAAGTAACACAAAAGGAAACATAATAAATCTTTTTATTATAAAAATTTAAATAAGTTTCTATAAGTATCGTAGATACTTTTAAGTTATGCCATCATAACTTAAAAATAATAATAAGAATTCCATTTTTTTTCACTAAGTCCATTATTTTGAAATCTGGTCCAAAAGTAAACAAATTAAATTAGAACTTTTTAAGGAATATAAAAACTAATTTTTAATACTGAATTAGAGAATAAATGAAACTAACTTTTCTTATGTTCCTATTTAAGTTCGTAGTATATAATTTGACCCTTAATATTTGTAATTGCCGTTTGTTTTTATTTTATATTTCTTAATAATTGTGCTTCATTTCTTTAATTATTTATGGTTGAATTTTCTTTTCTTTTGTTTTATAATACAAAATATTTTCACGTATAATTAAAATTCTTTGTTGATTGATTGAAGTCAAAATGATTGATTGAAGCCGTATTGATCTAAGCCAAATTATAGAATTCAATTAAAGGGCGTAACATACTAATAATGGGGCCTGATGATCGTAACTAGCGCTCTGGACTGCCATCCTTTCGAGTCCCGACAGTGCCATGGATGTTTGTAGCCTTTCGGAATCCACTTTAAACCGTTGGTCCTGGTCTAATATGATCGTAGAGCGATAGGAGTAGGGCTGACAACCCTATCTCGTAAAAAGAAAATATCTCCTGTCTCAAAATCTTCCAGTAGGTAGATGGCCTTGGCCTACTGTGGGGCTGTTGCGCCAATGAAGACGAAGAAGAATGCACTAATTATAATATCTTGGCGGCACTTTTAGTTAAAGAATCACCGTTAAACATTAATCTAAACTTATTATTAAATATGAAATATACTGCGAATTTTTTTCATGGAAAAGGATCGGCTGTTTTTCTAAATATAAACTTATTTTTAATGCATAGAATGGCAAAATAGGATCTAAATGAGAAATTTCAAAATTTAGGAATTTTTTTTTGTCTTATTTTATCGTAATTCCTTTCAGAACTAATACTACTATTAAAAAGAATACATTTGAAGGTAAATCTTTAAAAATGTATTAAGAAAAGAAATTTTAAACATAATTACCATTCTTGTGTTATTTATATAGTAATAATGTAAATAAAGATAATATTTGGCTAAGCATTTCATTTTATTATTCAGATACTTAATTGAAGAAGTAATTGAATAAAAATTCAATTAACAAATTTGTAATTTTTAAATGAGTATAATTTTTAAAATATTACTTCATGAAATTTTAGCAGTATATTGAATATTTCGAAAAAAATCTGTATTTTTCGTTATTTTATTAAAAAATAATACTAGATTCTATGTATTCTTTATTAAATATTTTCCATAAATTGGATGCTTTGTTTGAGTTGCATACTCAGAAAAGCAATGTTATATAATATAATTATCTTAAAAAAATTTAAAACGAATTTCATTTATGACATAATAACTTTTCTGACTAAATTAAGTTAGATAGTATAAAAGATATTTGATTAGATGTATAAAAGCATAATTTACACGTAAGTTAAAAGGAAAAAAACCTTTCTAATAAATTTTGTTTTATAAGACTGCTGCATTTCTAAAATTATTGCTTTGTGATTTTCATTTTAAGATCATAATATGCAAGAATTTTTAAATTAAATTTTTGAGCAAATATTTAAACTAGGATCAAATCGATATTACTCTGTGTGAAGTTATGAAAAAGTTAATCGAAATAAAGATTTTTCTCTCAAAATGAGTAATTTTTTTATAGTGTTTCACATTCACATCATAAAAATGAATACAATTATTCTAAATATTACTGTGTCCAAAAAGTAAGACCAATTTTCAATTTAAATTTCCCAGAGCTTATAGAATATCATTTTTATTTTTTTTTTTTTTTGGGGGGGGGAGGTTCTTTTTTGGTTTCTGTCCGTGACATCTGTGTGAAATTTTACGTAAAAATTTTCATTAGTGCTTGAGTTACGCTAGTTTTTGTGAGATGCTAAAACTGATTCCGGCGATTTTTGAAAAGTCTGAAATAATTGAGCATGGACTTACGATAAATTTTTTTGTAGAAACGTATAAAATGTTTGCAGAAGGCATTCGGTGAGCATTCCTATATTGAAAAAAAAAATGTTTAGAAGTAGTAAAAGCAGTTCAAAGAAGGCAGAGAACACGTTGAAGACGAAGAGCTAGCTCTCTGGTCGACCATCAACCTCAACCGATGAAGCTCACATGCAAAAAAATTAAAGATTTGGTGCTTGCAAACCGTCGATTTACAATTATAGACCTTGCTGAAGATGTTGGAATTCCAAATTCCATTTTAAAAGATGTTTTTGGGCTTCAAACGCGTCTAATTTTGATTGGTACCGAAAACACTGAATGCGCCAGCTCCACTGCATTGATTCTTCGTGACTTTTTCTCCAAAAATGAAACCCATATCGTTCCACAACCCCTGTATTCACCCGATTTAGCATCGTCGTACTTCTGGCTATTCCCTAAACTCAAAAGACCACTCCGGGGACACCGTTTTGAGTCGACTGAAGAGACATTTCAAAAATCGACGGAATCAGTTTTAGCGTCTTACAAAAGCCAAGCGTAACTAAAACACTAATGAAGGTTTTGACGTCAAATTTCACACAGATGTCAAGTGCCATAAGCGGGAATTTTAAATTGAAAATTGGTCTTACTTTTTGGACACAATAGTATATGAGTTTTTCATGTTAACATCCTAAAAATTAATATAATTATTCTCAATAAAATGAAGCTTTCATTATTTACAGTAAGATAATTTTACAAATTAATTCTACTTATATGAAAAATTTAAGTCTGTTTGAAAAGAGTTACATATTTTTTCTTTCAAAATTACCATTACCGAAATCAATGTCACATTCATCTGAAAATCGAGAAAAATGGCCACATAACATAAAATCTAAAAAAGATTACCCACCTAATTTAAGAAAAGAATTTATTAAAAAAAAAGAGAATAACTTGTGATCGACCAATTTATTCGTTACTGCCTGCGGGAAACTTGTTCTTCGCTTTTAAAAGATTTCTGCGATCGTGAAATTATCTTCAATTTTCAAAATGAGACAAATTAACTTCACCATTTTGTAATTTTTCAAGAAATGGAAAAATTGTTTTCTGATTTCTGTAGAGAAAAACTTTAAATTAGGGTAAATGTCATTTATTTTTCTTTGAAACTTTGTTTAATATTTCGAAGTTCTTTACATAATTTCTATTATTAGTTATTAGAAGTATTTAAATATAATTTATTTTTATACCACTTTATATTTATTAAAGATCATTAAATAACATTGAAAATATTTTTCTGATCGTTCCCTGTATTTTAAATCAATATTTTAAATAATCTATAATAAAATAATCAAATTAATATTAATTAATACAATATATCACACATATCAGCAGGGGCGGTGGTCAGGTATTTAATGACCTTATGCAAAACAATAATTTGTATAGATTTTAATATTTGTTAAAGATAATAACGATAAGATTGCTATTACATAAACATAAGTTCCGATACAGAATTACTAATTACTTATATTAACTAACTAGTTATTATAGAATACTAATTCTAACTATACCAACGTTTAGAGTATATTTTTCTACAAGCTTCTTTATGATCTTTTCATGTTACTAATAATTTAATAAAATATTTTTTAAATATTAAAATTACTATTAATAAATACAATTCTTAATTTTATTAAAATTTATTTTTTTGATAATACTTTTTTGAATATTTATATTATTTATTATTTAAAAATATATTTAAGTAATTTTTTTTTAAGAATATTAAACAATTTTTTATTAATTAAAAGTTTTTTTAAATAAAGAATATAAAATTTTATTTGTTAAAAATTTTGTTTCAAATTTTTAATTCTAAAAATGATTTTTCTCTCTTAATATAGGATACATTTGTACAAAAAGTTAGTAACATTGTCAAAGATATTCCGAAAATTGGTATAAAAAATCTTTTTTAGTGTAAGTTAGAATGCAAAGTACGCTTTTCAATCCTTTAAAATAAATTTCTTAAAAAAGTACAGTTCTTCATACTATTCTTCTCAATTTCTGCCTTCATTATTATAGTCAAAAAGAATTTGTCGATCATATTTTTAAAAAAAAAAATTCCATCAATCAGCTTTAACGAGTTTATTTATGATTGACAATTCCTACAGTTTAAGGTGGGTTTTCTTGAAAACTACAACTAACATTTTGATCTTTTGTCTTTTAGTAGAAACAATGAATCAAATAGTATTCAATTGTCGTCCATAAATTAAATGACAAATAAAAAGGACAATTTTGGGACACAAAACATTTGGTTGTCAAAAGAAACTGATTTAATCAACAGTCTATGTTATTGATTAAATGATGAATATAAATATATTTTGAACTATATGACAGGATGTTAAATAAAGTGATAAAATGTCTAGTAATTTTAAAATAAAAAGACATTTTCAGAAGAATTTTGTCAGTTGGAATATCAATGATATGAATATACACATCAGGATTATTTTACCTATGGAATAATTGTGGACAAATTGAAAGACGCTGAATGAAAGAAGCTAGGTATAAATACTGAACTTGAAATAGTTTTATTGGAAGACTTTGAAAACAATTTTCTGAAACAGAAAAGCTACCAGACAATATAGTTCTTTTTCAGACCCAAATTTACATCGTTATGCACAGATAATTCAAGAAAAATCGGATAACTATTGTCAAATTAAAACTAAGCATGCAGGCAAATACAGAAACCATGATATAATTTCAATCCCTGACTAAGACATTAAAACATGTTGATTTGCCTTAAAAAAGTCTCTTGGTCTAGGTCTTGTCTGATGTTTTCCGACGAGTCCAAGTTTGCAGTCTGATTCTCGCCGTACTTTCATAGGAGAGCGCCAGGTACCCGTTACCACCAAGAGAACACCATTGAACGACACCGTTGCGGCGGTGCAGGATGGCTCGTTTGGGGAGGTATTCTTGGTTCCAGAACTGACCTGCATGTTCAGAAATGAGGACAGGCCACATCTATCGGGATGTCATTCTGGAACAACATGCAAGTTTGTTTCGGCGCGCTGGGTGCTGAATTTCTGTTTATGGATGACAACGCCCGTCCTCACCGTGCAAACATTGTAGACGAATGCCTTCAATTGGAGGATATCACCGGTATGGATTGACCAGCATACTCACCGGACTTGAATCAATAGAGCATGTGTGGGATATGCTTGGCGACGAATTGCAGCCCGTCAACCCCCTCCCACCTGAAAACCGGAACTTCGGAGGACCTTGCTTGATGAGTTTAATATTCCCCAAGATCAGATTGATAATTTGATACTCAGCATGCCTAGGCGTTGTAAGGCCTGCATTGCATCGTCCGGGAGACATACTCCATGTTAACCATCATACTAACCATGTTTGTTTTTTGTAAACAGGTTTTTTGAAATGTGCTGTAAAAATCGCTTTTATTAATTATGTCAAACATATAGCATCTTTTTTGCTCTTTACCTTTTTGTCTAATAAATAGACTTTTTACAAATAAGTCAAATTTGTTTTGCTTCTGTCTCTTTCTTTGCCTGAACTTCATTATCCTTAATTTATGGACATGAGTGTGTATTATTGGAATTAACTGGGTGGGTATAATTTTGAATATATATGTGTGGAAAGCAGAATTTGAATGCATATGCTTATTGTCAGTCTATCATAACGACTCACATACGTTATTTTTGTCTTGTTGTTAAAATAGTTTCATCTTTATGGCTGATAATGCAGGACAATCACGTGTGTGAGTTGGGATCTTCTTGAAAGTGAAGGAACACATTTAGTGGAGTGTCCTGAGTTAACTGATCTTAATCATTAGAAATATCCATGAAAAGCAACTGGTAGGCTTATGACAGATTAATCCACCCTCAATTGGTATAATTGTTTTGAAGTATAACCAAGAGTGTCAAAATTCTTCAAAATCTCATAGATAATCTCTGAAAAGAATATACGTAATCGATTTTAATTATACATTGAAATGAGAGATGCGGATATATTTTACAAATATTTCAGAAAACCTATAATCAAATTCTTACGATCATTTTTCTTATTTCTTCAAAGAGAATAAATTAGTATATTTTGATTTTGTAACCTTTATTTATATTTTTTTGTTTTTGAGTATTTAGTGTATATTCCTATAAAATTTTCTGTTTTGCATTATATTTTTGCAGTACATTTGTTTGTATATAATATCTTCGTTAAAATAAATTTATTATAACTTGTTTTTCTTATAAAAAATTCAAAGGCAATTTATGGATACTAAGTATTTGTAATATGGTATAAAATGAAGAATGATTTTTTTTTTATTTTGGCATCTCTTGCACCGGTGGCTTCCTGGTTTGGACACAGTCTTTCATGGTATTTGTATACAAGTGCATTCAGTACAAAAATCATTTTATATTAAAATCGTGACACCAAAGGTTTCTAGAAGAATGAATTAACAAAATCCATTAATTGAATGTACAGATAAAATATCAAAAGAAGTGGTTACTAATTCTTTGAATTTAAAAGATATTTTCTTGTCTTTATCCAAGATTCTTTGGAATACTCTATTTTTCTTTCGCGAATGTTTAAGTGATCCAGGCTCAGAACAGGCAATTATCGAAGTAAACTGTAATTCTAATGAATTTATACGGCTCATCCCCAAGAAATAATTACGGCAATTTCCTGTTAGTCAAGGAAAATAAATTTCCTTATTCACGCGAATAGTGGCTAAAAGAAAATGGCTGCCGTCACCATGAAAATTTTAGTATATGAATTAGCCCCAAAAAGAAATTTTATTTATTTATTAGAAATCATCTTGTACGGATAGAGTAAGCTACATAGAATATTCTTTTTGCAGTAAGTTATGTTGTGAAGATGAAGAACAGAAAGGGAAGGTGAGAAAAATGTCCCAGTCTCATATGCTATGCAATCATACATCATATTATTACTCAATTAAAGTAAATGTTTTGACAAAGGCTTTTAAAAATTAAAAATAATAAACGTCAATTTTTAAATAATTGAATATGTTTGTCGATTCACTTTCATTTCTCAACGTACAATTTTGAATCTGATATGTTGTGGTATCTTTTTGATAAATATCGCATGTCAGTATTATCCTTTAAAAAAGATTTGCCGGGAGGGAGTCAATAACTTTTCGAGGATTGAAATGAATGTTTGAGTATCATATTAAATAAAATCTTGTAATTCCCAGCCAGGTAATTCAACCGTTCAAATGAGAAACTTTGTTGTAATCTTCACCGATTCTACTTGTTTTTAAAGCTGTATATTGTATCTCTAATGAATATAACAAGTGTCCTTTTACATTATTAAGAGCACATCTTCCTACAAGCCACTAGTCGGCTATAAATGTTGTGGGAAATACCATTCTATTGCCTTTATGATTAGTCTTCATATGGCAGGCAAATACGAGTAACTGATTGAACTCTAGTTTGTATCATCAATGCTTTATCGGTTGCATTTCAGCCTTGAGGTATCTCCATAAAACAACCTTACAGGATGTCATCTGTAGGATTCGTATCCCTTTTCACTAACTCAACGAAAAGGCCTGATGGTAAATTGGCTAGTGCTTGGGCATTTGGTACCACAGGCTTTAAGGTTCAAATCCAGGCTGGAGCATGGATATTTTGTTAGTGGTTCGGAATCCAAGTTAAACTGTAGGTCTCAGTCTAATTAGTCTAAAGTGTGCACAAAATGACCATAGAGAGACAAACCAAACTAACTCAACGAAAGAACAATGAAGTCAACACTAAGAAGATTTGGTTTGCACATTTTCGGCTAATTAGACGTACAGTTTAAAGTAAATTTCGAACCACTCCCAAACCTCCATGTCAAAGCCAGAATTCTAACCTGAATGCTGGTACCAGAGGCCAGAGAACTCGCCATCAGGACGCTGACATTAAGAAGAGTTAAATTAGTGATATATTCTCCAAGATATTTGTGAGTATCTTTAGTACATACGCATGTTCTTTAGCATGTAAATGATAAAGGATGACAAAAAAAAAATTCTGTATTTAATTTTTATAGGCATATGTATAGACAAATTACATTTTCTATTTTCGTAAGCAACTAATACACTGAAGTGACAAAAGTCATGGGATAGCAATATGCAAATTTTCAGATGGCAGTAGCATCGCGTAGAACAGGTATAAATGCGCAAGTGCTTTCGCAGAGCTTTCATTTCTGTTCAAGTTATTCATGTGAAGAGGTTTTGACGTGATGATGACCGCACGACGGGAATTAACAGACTTTGAACGCGGAATGTTAGTTGAAGATAGACGCATGGGTCATGCCATTTGAAATCGTTAGGAATTCAACATTCCCAGATCCACTGTGTCAAGAGTGTGCCGAGAGTATGAAATTTCAGGCATAACATCCCACCATGGACAGCGCAGTGGTCGACCGCCTGCACTTAACGACCGAGACCGGCGACGTCTGCAAAGAGTCGTAAATTCTAACAGACAAGCAAAACTGCGTCAAATAACCGCAGAAATCAATGTGGGACGTACAAGGGACTTGTCTGTTAGAACTGTGCGGAGAAATTTGGCTTTCTTGGCTATTCCAGCAGAAGACCGACTCGAGTGCCTTTACTGACAGAACGACATCGCTTGCAGCGACTCTCGTGGGCACGGGAGCATATCGGTTGGTCCCTAGATGAATGCAAAACCGTGGCCTGGTCCGATGAGTCACGATTTCAGTTGGTAAGAGATGATGGTAGGGTTCGAGTGTGGCGCAGACCCCACGAAGCCATGGACCCACACTGTCAGCAAGGCACTGTTCAAGCTGGTGGTGACTCCGTAATGGTGTGGGCTTTTTTTTTCATGGCATGGACTTGGTCCTCTGGTGCGACTGGACCGAACATTGACTGGAAATGCTTATGTTCAACTACTTGAGGTCACTTGCAGCCATTCATGGACTTCATGTACCCAAACAACGATGGGATTTTTATGGATGACAATGCGCCATGTCACCGGGCCACAACTGTTCGCGATTGGCTTGAAGAACATTCTGGACAATACCAACGAATGATCTGGCCACCTAGATCGCCCAACATGAATCCCATCGAGCATTTATGAGACATCATAGAGAGGTCTGTTCGTGCCCAAAATCCTGCACCATCAACGCTTTCACAATTATGGACGTCTATCGAGACAGCATGGCTCAATATTCCTGCAGAAGACTTCCAACGACTTGTTGAGTCCATGCCACGTCGAGTTGCTGCACTTCGTCGGGCGAAAGGAGGGCCGACACGATATTAAGAGGTATCCCATAACTTTTGTCACTTCAGTGTGTATCATAGTATAAAAATAACGCTTCTGCATACGATATAGTTTTTAACATTGAATTTTATAATAAATATTTATTTACTGCGTTACTACTTTTAGTCTGCCTATGTTTGATGCTTTTATTTTAAAGAAGTTTAAACTCGTTGTTCAATAGTTTAAATAACACGCATTTTTATATAAATTTTCAATAAATTTGAATGAATATCGCTGTAACGCTGTAAGATTATGTATTTTATATCTGCAACTTTATTTTTATAAGTAAACATGAGTTTAATAGAATACTGGGATAGTAATTTACAGATGATTTTAATATCTTCCATCTATTTCTTATATAGCCTTCACAATGCGTGCTACAATCTCAGTAAAAGCCATAAGTCTTTAACTAATATTACAAGTAAAAAAACAGCGAACAAATTGGCTTGAAATAAAATGGGGAAAAAATTTAATTTCTAAATGTGAAGACTATGAGATTATTTAAACACAAATGAATAAAAAGTAGTGAAATATAATTCTTTAAGAATAAGTTTTGAAGAATATATTTTTCAGTTTATTTTTTAAAGCATACTTTATAAGAAAAATAATCCCCTTAGAGCATTAACAGCTTTTCTCATAAATTTTATATTTAAATCCCAAAGGAAATTTTCAATCTTTTATAAACGTTCACCATCTCTCATGTTGCAGTTCCATTCTTTTTCTACATCAAGGAAGAAAAGCGTTTTTTAAGATCATTTGTCATTCGAAAAGCTAAAAACTCGCGACATTAGTAAAAACGGAAACGTACTATTTTTTTCATAATTTAAGAATCTGTAGAGTATTGCGTTACATATGTTGCCTTGCATGTATTAACGTCTGAATTTACAAAATTTTTTTCAAAAGATTTCTTCAAGACTTGCATTTGCATTTTTTATTGAGATATAAGGAAGAATGTTTCGTAGAGATTTATTTAATTCCAGTTAGAAGTATATTTTCTACTTAATATGCAAAAAAGAATAATAATATTGTCTTCGAAACAAAAATACTTTTGGGTTAAGGAAACATTAGAAAATATTATCTGAAGGATAGAAAATATTATCTTTAATAATATTTGAATTTTCCTCTTTGATGTATACCTTACAATCTCTGATTTTTAATCTATTAAGAATTTTTTACAATTTATATTTTGCAAAATTTTATAAATCTATATTTTTAATCATGATTTAAAACATCTTCATAAATTTAAAAAATCTTAATTAGTAATTTACAGCAAAATGTTTTATTAATACCAGCTACAATTTTGCATTAAAAATAATTAAAATTTATTTCGACTTCTTTAATCTCTAAAATGTATGTAGAAAAATTATTATTCTTTAAATTGTAAAACAATTGAATTAATTACCAAATTATTTTAATATTTTTAAATATTTTTTAAGTTAAATTTAAAACATCTTAACATTTCTTTCAAGATTTACACAATTTACATCAAAATGTTTTTATTAATAACATCTATAATTGTGCATTTAAATAATTTATGACGCAACTTCTTTAATTTCTAAAATGGACTTAAAAAAATATTATTCCTTTAAATACTAAAATGGTTAAATTACTTACAAAACGATTTTTAATACATTTTTTTTATAATTTTTAATGTTTTTAAGTCTATAGGACATAGTCATGATTTAAAACATCTTAATAACTATAAAAATTTTAATTGCCAATTTGTAACAATATATTTCAATAACAGCTGCAATTGTGCATCCAAAATATTTTTATATTTTTTTTAAGTCTGTATCTCTTAATCAGGACATAAAATATCGCAATAAATTAAAAAAAAATTAATTACCCATTTTATAATAAAATATTTTTATCAATACAAGCTACAGTTGTGTACAAATAATTTATGACGTAACTTCTTTAATCTCTAATACGTACCTAGAAAAATTGTTACTTTAAATTCTAAAGCAATTAAATTACTTACCAAAGGATTTTAATATTTGGTTAAATATTTTTAATATATTTTTAAGTCTATGTAGGTTTTAAAACAACTCATTAAGTTTAAAAAATCTTAATTACCAATTTGTAACAAAATATTTTTATAATAGTTACAATTGCGCATAAAAATAATTAATGACGTAACTTCTTTAATCTCTAAAAGAAAAATGACTTATGCGTATGATATAGCATTTAACCTTGCATTTTACAGCAATTTATTTGATGTGTTATTGTTCTTAGTCTGCCTTTGCTTACTACTTTTTATTTTTAAAGATGTTTAAATTCGTTGTTCAATAGTTTAAATAAAATGGATTTTCAATAAATATCGATATAAAAGTACGTATTTTATATTTGCTACTTTATTTTTGTAAGTGAACATGAGTTTAATAAAATTCTGTAATGATACTTTACATATAATCTGCATGTCTTTCATCTATTTCTTATATAAATTTCACACTACGTGCTACAACAAAACAAGTAATATAAAAAAAATTTTAACTCAATTCCTACTTTTGTTTCAAAATATTGCAGAAAGTACTTTATTTATGAAGTTGAAATTTTCGTCTTACATCTGGCGCAATCTATTGGTAGATACAGGCAACTTAAATCTAAAAAACACTAAAATTAATTAATTAATTCTAATTAGTGAATTAATGTTTGAAAAATTGTATTAACATCAAGTGTCCTCCACCAGAAGTTTAAAAAATGCATTTGAAATTGAGCAGATTAATAAAAAGTATTTTTGTTAACGATTGAAAATTTGAACAAGATATATATAGGGAGAGTGAGAACTAATAGCAGGAATTGAAAAACAGCGAATATAATGGTTTGAAATAAAATGAGAAAAAAGGTTTTAATTCTAAATATGAAAACTATGAGAGAACACTGAAGTGACAAAAGTCATGGGATACCTCTTAATATCGTGTCGGCCCTCCTTTCGCCCGGCGAAGTGCAGCAACTCGACGTGGACATGGACTCAACAAGTCGTTGGAAGTCTTCTGCAGGAATATTGAGCCATGCTGTCTCGATAGACGTCCATAATTGTGAAAGCGTTGATGGTGCAGGATTTTGGGCACGAACAGACCTCTCGATGATGTCCCATAAATGCTCGATGGGAATCCTGTCGGGCGATCTAGGTGGCCAGATCATTCGTTGGAATTGTCCAGAATGTTCTTCAAACCAATCGCGAACAGTTGTGGCCCGGTGACATGGCGCATTGTCATCCATAAAAATCCCATCGTTGTTTGGGTACATGAAGTCCATGAATGGCTGCAAGTGATCTCCAAGTAGTTGAACATAAGCATTTCCAGTCAATGTTCGGTCCAGTCACCAGAGGACCAAGTCCATGCCATGAAAAAACAGCCCACACCATTACGGAGCCACCACTAGCTTGAACAGTGCCTTGCTGACAGTTTGGGTCCATGGCTTCGTGGGGTCTGCGCCACACTCGAACCCTACCATCAGCTCTTACCAACTGAAATCGTGACTCATCGGACCAGGCCACGGTTTTCCATTCATCTAGGGACCAACCGATATGCTCACGTGCCCACGAGAGTCGCTGCAAGCGATGTCGTTCTGTCAGTAAAGGCACTCGAGTCGGTCTTCTGCTGGAATAGCCCAAGAAAGCCAAATTTCTCCGCACAGTTCTAACAGACAAGTCTCTTGTACGTCCCACATTTATTTCTGCGGTTATTTGACGCAGTGTTGCTTGTCTGTTAGAATTTACGACTCTTTGCAGACGTCGCCGGTCTCGGTCGTTAAGTGCAGGCGGACGACCACTGCGCTGTCCATGGTGGGATGTTATGCCTGAAATTTCATACTCTCGGCACACTCTTGCCACAGTGGATCTGGGAATGTTGAATTCCCTAACGATTTCGAAATGGCATGGCCCATGCGTCTAGCTCCAACTAACATTCCGCGTTCAAAGTCTGTTAATTCCCGTCGTGCGGTCATCATCACGTCAAACCTCTTCACATGAATAACTTGAACAGAAATGAAAGCTCTCTGCGAAAGCACTGCGCATTTATACCTGTTCTACGCGATGCTACTGCCATCTGAAAAATTTGCATATTGCTATCCCATGACTTTTGCCACTTCAGTGTATTTAAACACAAATGAATAAAAGTAGTGAATTCTAATAATTCTTTAAGAATAAGTTTTAAAGAATATATTTTTATCTTCTAAAGCATATTTTATAAGAAAAATAATCCCCTTAGTGCATTCATCCTTTTTTCTCATACATTTTATATTTAGGTCTCAAAACAAATTTTCAATCTTTTATAAACGTTCACCATCTCATACTGCAACTCCATTCCTTTTCTACAACAAGAAATATAAGCGTTTTTTTAAGATCATTTGTCATTCGCAAAGCTAAAAACTCACGACATTAGTAAAAACGGAAACGTACTATTTTTTCATAATTAAGAATCCCTATTCTGCAGAGTATTGCGTTACATATGTTATCTTGCATGTATTAACGTCTGAATTTACACAATTTTTTTTCAAAAGATTTCTTCAAGACTTGCATTTGCATTTTTATTGAAATATAAGGAAGAATGTTTCGGAGGATTTATTTAATTCACGTTTGAAGCCTATTTTCTACTTAATATGCAAAAAATAAAATAATAATATTGTCTTAGAAACAAAGAATAGTTTTTGGTTAAGGAAAGGATAGAAAATATTATCTTTAGTAGCATTAATAATATTTGAATTTTCCACTTTGATGTATTCCTTACAGTCTCTATTTTTTAATCAATTAAAATTTTTTTTACAATTTAGATTTTTCAAAATTTTTTAAATCTATATATACTTTAGTCATGATTTAAAACATCTTTATAAATTTTAAAAGTATTAGTTATCAATTTACAACAAAAAATTTATTTTATTTTTTATATTTTTTTATTTAAATATTTATATTTTTTTTATTATATATTTATATTTATTAAATTTTTAAAAATATTTCATTATTATTTTATTAAATTATTTTATTAAATTATATTAAATTATATTTCATTATTATTTTATTAAATTATATTTTATTTAAAAATTTTTTTATTTTTCAATTATAAAAATTATTCTTTAAATTGTAAAGCAATTAAACTACTTACAAAAAACTAAATATTTTTTAATATATCTCTTAGTCAGGATTTAAAACATCTTAATAACTTTAAAAAATCTTAATTATCAATTTGTTATAAAATATTTTTATTATAGCAGCTACAATTGTGGATTAAAAATAATTTATAAGTAACTTCTTTAATCTTGAAAAACGTACCTAGAAAATTGTTATTCTTTAAATTGTAAAACAATTAAATTACTTACCTAAGGATTTTAGTATTTTGTTAAACATTTTTAATATTTTTTAAGTCTATATCTCTTAGTCAGAGATTTGAAACAGCTTAATAACTTTAATTACCAGTTTGTAATAAAATATTTTAGTAATAGCTACAATTACGCTTTAAAAATAACTAATGACGTTACTTTTTTAGTCTCTAAAAGAAATATTACTTCTGTGTACGATATAGTTTTTTACTTTGCATTTTACAACAATTTATTTAATGTGTTATTGTTATTAGTCTGCTTATACTACCTACTTTTTATTTTAAAGACATTTAAATCCGTTGTTTAATAGTTTAAATAACATGGATTTTCAATAAATGTCGATGTAAAAGTTTGTATTTTATATTTGCAACTTTATTTTTGAAAGAGAACATGAGTTTAATAAAATTCTGAGATGATAATTTACAGATAATTTGAAATATATTCCATCTATTTCTTATATAGAACTCCACTAGGTGCTACAATTTCCAAAAACTTCTAAGCCTTTTTAAGCCTTTAAGCCTTAACATTTCCAAGTAAAAAACAGCGAACAAATTGGTTTGAAATAAAATGGGAAAAAAAAAAATTTAAATTCTAAATGTGAAAACTATTGAGAGTATTTAAACACAAATGAATAAAAAGTAGTGAACTATAATTCTTTAAGAGTATGTTTTAAAGAATATATTTTTTCAGTTTACTTTCTAAAGCATACTTTATAAGAAAAATAATCTCTTAGAGCATTAACCACTTTTCTCATAAATTTTTATATTAAATTCCCAAAGGAAATTTTCAATCTTTTTATAAACGTTCACCACCTCTCATGTAGCAGTTCCATTCCTTTTCTACATCAAGAAAGATAAGTGTTTTTTAAGATCATTTGTCATTCGCAAAGCTAAAAACTCACGACATTAGTAAAAACGGAAACGTACTATTTTTTTCATAATTCAAGAATCCCTATTCTGCAGAGTATTGCGATACATATGTAATCTTGCATGTATTAGCGTCTGAATTTACACAATTTTTTTCAAAGATTTCTTTAAGACTTGCATTTGCATTTTTTACTGAAATATAAGAAGGAATGTTTCGTAGAGATTTATTTTATTCAGGTTTGAAGCCTATTTTCCACTTAATATGCAAAAAAAAAAAAAAAATAATAATATTGTCTTAGAAATAAAAGATACTTTTGGATTAAGGAAACAATAGAAAATATTAACTTTAATAATATTTGAATTTTCCACTTTGATGTATACCTTAGTCTCTAATTTTTAATCTATAAAAAAACTTTTACAATTTATATTTTGCAAAAATTTATAAATCTATATCTCTTAGTCATAATTTAAAAACATCTTAATAACTTTTTAAAAAATTTAATTACCAATTAGTAACAAAATATTTTTATTAATACCAGCTAAAATTGTACATTAAAAAAATAATTATGACTTAACTTCTTTTAATTTCTAAAATGGATTTAGAAAAATTACTATTCTTTAACTTCTAAAGCAATTAAGTTACTTACCAAAGGATTTTAATATTTTGTTAAATATTTTTAATGTTTTTTTTAAGTCTTTATCTCTTAGTCAGGATTTAAAACATCTTAATTACTGTAAAAAAATTTTAATCGCCAATTTGTACCAAAAAAATTTTAATAACAGCCATAATTGTGCATCAAAAATAATTAATGACGTAACTTCTTTTTAATCTGTAAAAGAAAAAATTACTTATGCGTACAATATAGTTCTTTACTTTGCGTTTTACAACAATTTATTTGATGCGTTATTGTTATTAGTCTGCCTATGCTTACTGCTTTTTATTTAAAAGATGTTTAAATTCATTCTTCAATAGTTTAAATAACATGGATTTTCAATATTTTATATTTGCTACTTTATTTTTTATAAGTGAACATGAGTTTAATAAAATACTGGTAAAATAACTTACAGATAATTTGAAAATCTTCCATCTATTTCTTATATAAACTTCACACTACAATCTCAGTAAAACTATAAGACTTTCACTAATATTGCAAGTAAAAAAACAATGAACAAATTGGTTTAAAATGAAATGAAATGGTAAAAAAATTTAAATTTTAAATGTGAAAACTATGAGATTATTTAAGCACAAATGCATAAAAGTAGAGAAATATAATTCTTTAAGAATAAGTTTTAAAGAATATATTTTTTCAGTTTATCTTCTGAAGCATACTTTATAAGAAAAATAATCTCTTTAGTGCATCACCCATTTTCTCATAAATTTTATATTTAAATCCCAAAGGAAATTTTCAATCTTTTTATAAACGTTCACCATCTCTCATGCTGCAGTTCCATTCCTTTCGTACATCAAGGAAGATAAGCGTTCTTTAAGATCATTTGTCATTCGCAAAGCTAAAAACTCACGACATTAGTAAAAACGGAAACGTACTATTTTTTCATAATTCAAGAATCCCTATTCTGCAGAGTATTGCGATACATATGTTATCTTGCATGTATTAACACCTGAATTTCAAAAAAATTTCAAATATTTCTTCAAGACTTGCATTTGCATTTTTTATTGAAATGTAAGGAAAAATGTTTCGTAGAGATTTATTTTATTCAGGTTTGAAGCCTATTTTCTACTTAATATGCAAAAAGAAAAAACAATATTGTCTTAGAAACAAAAGACAGTTTTGGTTTAAAGAAAAGATAGAAAATATTATTTTTAGTAATATTTGAATTTTCCTCTTTTTGATGTCTCTAATTTATTATTTACCTTACAGTCTCTAATTTTTATTCTATTAATAATTTTTTACAATTTATATTCTGCAAAATTTTACCAATCTATATACTTTAGTCATGATTTAAGGCATCTTAAAAGTCTAAAAATTTGTAATTATCAATTTATAACAAAATATTTTAATTTTTTTATATTTATTTTTTATTTAAATATTCTTAAATTTTTATTTTTTCACCTAGAAAAAATATTATTCGTTAAATTGTAAAGCAATCAAATTACTTGACAAAATATTTTATTATATATTTTTTAAGTCTATATCTTTTAGTCAGGATTTAGAACACCTTAATAACTTTAAAAGTTTTAAATACCAATTAATAGCAAAATATTTTTTTGTTAATACCAGCTACAATTAAAAATAATTTATGACGTAACTTTTTAAACTCTAAATTGCACCTAAAATAATTCTTTAAATTGTAAGGCAGTCAAATTACTTTCCAAATGATTTGAACATATTTTTTTTTAATATTTTGAATATTTTTAAGTCTATATGTCTTAATCGAGATGTAAAACATCTTAATAATTTGAAAAAAATTTTAATTACCTATTAATAACAAAATATTTTAATAGCATCTACAATTGTGCATTAAAAATAATTTATGACGTAACTTCTTTAATCTCTAAAATGCACCTAGAAAAAAATATTCTTTATATTTTAAAAAGCAATTAAATTACTTATCAACCGATTTTAATATATATGTTTTTATTTTTAATAGTTTTTTAAGTTGATATGTCTTAGACAGTTTAAAAAAATCTTAATAACTCTAAAACAATCTTAATTAGAAAATTTATATCAAAATATTTATATTAATACCAGATACAAATTCTGAATTAAAAATAATTTATGACGTAACGTCTTTGTTCTTTAAAATGCACCTATAGAAATTATTATTCTATAAATTGCAAAGTAATTAAA
Source organism: Caerostris extrusa (assembly GCA_021605095.1). NCBI lineage: Eukaryota > Metazoa > Arthropoda > Arachnida > Araneae > Araneidae > Caerostris > Caerostris extrusa. Next base: position 123,178 of record BPLR01016831.1, read on the forward strand.
TTACTTACCAAAAGATTTTAATATTTTTAATGGAAACACACATTATATATATATATATGTTGTCTTTCTCCTTCAAATTTAATTTAATTTATGAATATTCTGTAATTGAATGCATGGCATTTAAAACTTGGAATTAATTAAAAAATAAACTTTAAGGGAGATTAAGTATAAATAATTATAGCACAAAACTATCTGTTTTTTATTTATATTGGAAATAATTAACTTAATTAACTTTAAATGATTAACATAATTACATATATATATATATATATATATATATATATATATATATATATATATATATATAATCCTATTTTATTTAATCGAACAGAAGTACCATGGATTACAATTAAAAGTCGAAAACATTTCTTTAAAAATCTTAAAATCCCTTTTAAAAATTTCTTTACATACTTAAATTTCATTTAAAATTATTTAATCAATTAGAAATAATTAGTTATCTAATTATTTCGAGACTTGAAATAATTACTGATTTATAAGCATTGAGTTTCCCTGAAATATTTTATTTTTTGAAATATATTTTTACACTGGCATCAAATGAAGATACAAAAATCGAAATAACGTACAGCAGTTCTACATTTTTCCTTTTAATATATATCCATGTTGTAAAATAATGGCAAATTTACGATAAGTAAAGATAAAATAAATTGGAATTTACAATAATTAATGATTTATAAGTATTTCGTTTCAATAGAATAATTTTTTTTTTGAAAACCAATTTTACTGGAGCATCAAATGAAGATATAAAAATCGAAATACTGAACATACTGAAGTTCTATATTTTTCCTTTTAATCTACATCTGTTCTATAAAATAATGGTAGATTAGAATTCATAATGAGTTGACAATTAAAAAAAATTAAAAAAATATAAAATGATAATTTAATTTGATTTGCATTTAAGATAGAGTAAAAATTTTCTATTTACTTTTTTCTCACGAATTTATAATTATGCGTAAAATAAAGGATAAAAATTATATATTCCAATCCAAGTAATACATAAATGTAAAAAACTTTAACTAGAATAATTTTATATTTGCAGTTTAAAAAAGCAGATCCCGATCTTATCAAATAATTAACTTTCATTCTATAAAAATTGATTGGATTCAGAAAAATATGCTAACAATGTCTCAAAATATGCTAACAATGTAAATTAAAATTGTTTCATTTACAAATTCTAGATTTGGAAAAGGAAATAATTGAGAAAAATTTAAAAGGTTTAATAAAGTAGTTATTTTTTTCAAAAAAAATTTTTTTTTTTTTAAAACAGTTATTAGTTTTTAAGCAGATAAATATTTAAAACATTTTTAGTAATTAACAATTTTTTATAGATAATGAATATTGAAAACGACATTTACTGATGATATTGAATATTTTACTGTATATTTACTGACATGTTGAAATTATATTTATTTAAATATAAAATATAAAATCATTTGAATTAAATCAATTTATTTTTATTCTTGAATAAGGTATAAATATTTACAATAATAGTGCACAGTAAATACATAAAACCTGCAATTACAATTATGCAATTTATTATCATTCCGATATAGTAATTTAGAAGAATACATTTCTTCGTTCAAAATTCCTCACTTTTTTCTTTTTATTCATGTTATTATGTTTCCAAAAATTGAAAATAATGTGAATCTTTTACGAAAAATGCTTCTGTAAAATAGAAAGAAAAAAACTTTATTTTTACATTTTATTTATTGCTTTAAACACGTTTTCATTTAATATACGAAATATATATTAGAACTAATTTTAACTTAAGTGCTTTCAAGTTTTTAAATTTACTAATTGTACATCATAATTCACGTTTTTCCTTTTAGTACAAGTAATTTATTTGTATTGTAGGTAGAAAAATTATTGTTTAAAATGGTTAATTAATTGTCAAAATTTATTTTGCATTGATTTGGATTTCTCGTGATCAATATTTGATTAAAAATGTTTTGTACCATCACAAACATCAAACAAAATTATTTTGCTGTTTAAATGATTAATAATTTAAAGTTAATTAAGTTAATCATTTCCAATGTAAATAAAAAAAAATATAGTTTGTGCGATAATCAGTTATACTTGTCAATTTCCTTTAAAATTTCTTTTTAATTAATAATTCGAAGTTTTTAAATTACATGCCTTCAATTATAGAATATTCCCAAATTAAATTTAAATAAATTTGAAGGGAAAAGTCAACAAATGACTATGCTTTATGGAAAGTTAGTACACGGAGTTCATTTTTTATTCATACACAAAAACAAGTAATATAAAAAAAAAAAAATTTTAGTCAATTCCTACTTTTTGCACTATATTGCAAAAAGTAATTTAAAATAATTTTCATTCATTTTTTAAAATTTATTTGGCGCCATCTATTGGTAGATATAAGCAACTTAAATCTAAAAAAACTAAAATTAATGAATTAAATTTAATTACTGAATTAATGTTTCAAAAACTGTATTAACATCCAGTGTCCTCCTACAAGTTAAAAAAATACATTTGAACTTGAGTGGATGAATAAAAGTATTTTATTAACGATCGAAAATTTGAACAAGATATATATAGGGAGAGTGTGAGCTAGTAGAAGGAATTGAATAAAACACTTGCGTATCTTTGCTGCAAAAAATATACTTCTTGAAAGTTAAGATTAAAATAAAATGAAAAGGGGCACAGTTACTTGTAAATTCTTAGCTGAATGTAAGTTAGAAATAAGCCAGAAAAAAGATCCGTTTACTTTTTATTCCAAGTTATTTGATTAGTGTGACTTAAAACTTCAGACAAAAAAATCCCTTTTGAAATAAATCATTATGCATGTGAATTTTTCAAAGATAGCAATGTGTACAAAGTTGAATTCTGGTTGAGTTGGCTGTGAGTTTTTTGCTTATTTTCTAAATGAACGTGAATACTCCAATGCTACGGAAAAAAGAATGTTTTCTACAATACTAAAAAAATTCAAAAATACTTCACGGGAAAAAAAAAAGAAGTCGAGTATTGCTTAGAGTAAAAAGAATTCAAAAAACACTTAAATGAATTAAAAATCTGTGAATCTTATTTTTTATCTTTTATATTATTTCTTCACAATTTATGAAAATGATTAAAACTAGAGAATCACACTTTGCTAATGATATAAGAGGCACTTGTTTCTAAACACTTTTTCTGTATTTAAATAAAAATCCTGTTATTTTTAATATTTATTCGTATTATTTTATATTCACATGTAATTCCATTTTTTATGGTGTAATTACAACTTAGTAAAAATAAATTCTTTTTAGTAAATTAACTTTATACTAAAAACTCATTTTTTTAACTTTAAAACTATTTTTTAAATATTAATTTCTCATATTGAAAACGGCAATATATTCCTAACTTACGTGCGACCATATGGCCGAATGTCTGGTGCTTAGAACACAGGTTTCATGTTCGAGTCCCGTCAATGTTATGTATGTTTGTAGTGGTTCAGAATCCACTTTAAACTGTAGGTCCGGTCTAATATGATCGTAGAACTTTTTCTTGAGTTTTAATCAGTCAATAGTGGTTCCCGCGAAAAGTGAAGCTCCATATTACTCTTAGCCATGGCACAGTCACCTGCGACGGGGTCTTCGGGGACCTAGTTTAGGCTTTCCTGCACCAGGGGTATTAGTACCATGTTAACAGAAAATTATTTTATTAGAGAATAAAATTTTAATATAAGCTCCACTCAAGGCGCAATGTTAGTATGACACACAAAAATGGTGTTCTTTATCAAAATGACAGATGCAGAAAAAACTGTACTGGAAAAAATTATTCAGTTGATCGAACAAAAATTCTTTCAGTACTTTTCCATTATTATAACCTATATTTCAAATATAACTGTCGCCAAATCCATATATTATAAAGCCAAAGTATCATTAATCACGAAAGCAATTATTATCTACACAAAATGATGACATTAACACAAAATGCCATTGTTACGATGCAGAAAAAATAATTGTACTTGGCAAATATATTCAAATGAACGGATAAAATTAATTCGGTACTTTTCCGTTATCTAGACCTATTTAACTGTCACCAAATCGATATTGATCGCAAAATCAATCCTTATCTACACAGAAATTGTGTCCTTTATAAAAATGCAAGATTTAGAAAAAACTGTACTGTAAAAAAAAAAAATATTCAGTTGATCGAACAAAATTCTTTGGTACTTTTCCATTATCAGAACCTATTTAATGCGTCAAATATAACTGTCTCTAAATTATCGCATATTAAAAAATTTAAATATCATTAATCACAAAAGCACAAACGCAACATTATATACACAAAAGTGTCCCTTAAAACAAAATGTCATTGTTACGATGCAGAAAAAACTACTTTACTTGGCAAATATATTCAGTTGATCGGATAAAATTAATTCGGTATTTTTTACATTATCTGTACCTATTTAACTGTCACCAAACCGCCATTAATAGCAAAATCAATCTGTGTTTGTTCAAAAAAAAATAGTGTCCATTATCACAAAACACCATGGGCCATGTATATAAAGGGCAAACATATTGGGAAAAAATATTCTGTAAATAGGGTAAAATTATGGGTTTTTTTCCATTAACTGAACCTATTTTAAGCGTCAAATATCATATTATAAAACCATCTCACATAATAAAACCAAAGTATCACTAAACAAAAAATCAATGGCTATATACATAAAATTGATGTCCATTAACACAAAATAACATTGTTACGATGCAGAAAAAACAACTGTGTTAGGAAAAATTCAGTTGATCGGATAAAATTAATTCAGTATTGTTCCATTATCTGGACCTATTTAACTGTCACCAAATCGCCCTTAATCACAAAATCCTTTATCTACACAAAAATAATATCCATTATCGCAAATTGCCATTGACAATGTATATATAAAGCATAAACATATTGTAAAACATTTTTCAGTAAATCGGATAAAATTATTACGGGTCTTTTCCATTATCTTAACCTTTGTTATTCTCCAAATGCAAATATCCCAAAATTATCCCGTATCATAAAATCAAAGCACGGTGATCCCAAAAGCAATGGAAATTATAACACGTGCTTATATTGCGTGCTTCTTTCCATCCAGTGTGAGTTTTGCTGGATAAGCTATTATTATTCTCAATTTATGACTAAAAATATAAAAAAAAAATATCTTATGCAACATGAATAAGAATCGTAAATTGTTTGAAAAATTCTCTTCTCTCCTATCGATGTAGTGGGTAATATGGAATCGTAACATTTTATTATGCTCCAGAAATATTGAATCTGCAATAAATCTGAAATAGCAATAGATAATTATTAATAGTTTAGTGTCACTTCAAATTTTTCTTCTTCTAATACAGCTGGCAAACACGAATACTTCAAATTTATAGTGTTAAAAAATTGAATTTTTAATAAATACAAGAAATGTTGTTCTTGTATTAGTTAAAAAATATTTAAAATTTAAAAAAAAAAAAAAAATTAATGTTCTCATTCTCAAGTTATGATTTAAAATATAAAACTGTAGTGTGCAGATTGTGTAGCTGAATTGTATCTGGGTGGGGTTAGGGTGAGATTTGAGAACTCAAAGCTTTATTTATACACGCACAAACACCACATATATATAATTAACTACATACAATATTTAACACATTTAAAGACATTGTAGATTCGTGGAAGGATTCCACTTCTAATTCGAAACCCCGATACTCAGCTACGCGGAAGATGCGTGAAATATACTTCTTCTCCGGGTGAGAGTCTGTATGCCAACTATTACGCAGGGTTGCATTACATATATTTCTTCTCGGGAAGAGATACTGTACTCAGCGGTAGCTCAGTTTGCGCAGTACTTCCTTTCTGGTGACAGTCTCGGGGCCCTACTGACCATTTTTGCTGAATGTCACAAGTGATCGCCTCTTGTCAGTGCGTAGGAGGCGGCACGGTTACAAAACCAATATGTTTACAAATGGTCATTGCATCTCGAAAATGATGGAAATAAGATGGATTGTTATTATACACCTCAACGTTTATTACTTTAAATTCCTCTTCTTCACCACAGACAAAAATAGATTTACCGCAGACAAATTAAATTTGTATTTTTCAGAGGCTATTACAAAACACAATGCTTTCCAAAAATATTTTGTTCTTTTGAAAGATCCAATGTCAACTTCTTATAAAATTTCAATGTATGATATGCGGTATTATCTTACAGTATTCGAGGAAAATTTCTTGCTGTTCCATTGAATTTCCAAATGTTTCAAACTAAACTCTAAAATCTTTTAAAATTTATTTGTGATTTTGGAATGGATATGCTTTTATTTTTGAGAGAAAAATCCTCGTCTGACTTACTTAATAGAGAAATTGAGCAAGAAAACTTTTATTTCACAATTTTAAACTGTAAGAATTCTACAATTTTTTTCAGCTTTATAATATATTGATATGATTATATAGAATATTGTAGAATTGCTTATATAAAATATTGTAGAATCGACACTAGAACTATTTCGAAATTTTTCGAATGAAAGTTACAGGTTTGATTTCCTTTTCATTTATTCTTCTTCATTGGCGCAACAGCCCCATGGTGGGTCAAGGCCGTATGTCTACTGGCAGATTTCGGGACAGGAGATGTTTTTTTTACCGGGTAGGATTGTCAATCTTACGTTCAAAGATTTACAGTCATATTAGACCAGGTCCTATGGTTTAAGGTGGATTCTGAACTGCTACAAACAAACATGGCACCACCGGGACTCGAATACAAAACCTGTGACACCGGGAGCTAGTCACTCAGCCATCAGGTCCCTCCTTTTCATTTAATAAAGGCAAAAAAAGATGCACCCTTTTGTGATATCGAGTAATGGAAGGTAGATTAATAATGTAAATATTTTGCAACATTTTCATCTTTAAATGACAGCTTAAACAATTTTTCGGTCAATTCCTCGGCGGCCTTTGATATACAGGTTTCAGGTTCAAATCCTGGCGGAGGCATGGATGTTTGTGAGTGGTTCGAATCCACGTTAAACTGTAGGTCCTGTCTGTTTAGCCCTCGTATGCACAAGATGATCGTAGAGCGACAAACCAAACCTGTCGATTCCTCTTATGAAGATAACCACATTATCCTTCCCTTCTATGAGAAATATAACAATCTCAATAGTGTACTGAATTTTGCTGGAAAATTTTCAAAAATATGAAACACATTTTCCTACACTGGAAAAACAAGAAAAGTTTTAGAAATAAAAAAAAAAAATGATGAGTTAAAAAAAACGATTAAAAGGGCTTCATATCTAAAAATGCTTTTAGCGTTTAAAAGCTTTTTATTTTGATTTTATTCATATGAATAAAACAGAACAAATTTATTTTCAGGGATTCAGTACCTTAGAAGAATAAAGAAGCAAATTTTTGATTATTATTGAGAGATTATTTACATTTTAATACCTTTCCAACGATATGTTTGGCAAAAATCAAATTAAAAGTACATTAAAATTTAAAAAAAAAAAAAATAAATAAGAAAAAACAGACGTTTGGCTGATCGCATGTATATTACATAATGTCAAAACACTCTGTACAATTATTGAAGTCATGCATAACTTTTACATAATTTATGCAATCCAGATTTTTTGCTGGTTTATCGCTCTACGATCATTTTGTGCACACTTTGGGCTAATTAGACGAGGACCTGCAGTTTAACGTGGATTCCGAACCACTAACAAACATCCATGCCACCGCTAAGATTTGAACCTGACGCTTGTGGTACCAAAGGCCAGAGTGCTAGACAATTGGTCATCAGGCCACCCTAAATCTGAATTTGTTCGTCTAGTGTTTACCATGGTAACACTCAGAATTTAATACAATTAATAATGTGATATGGTTCAAAATATTTCAGTTTAAAGCAAATTGATGCTCCTGATTCTATTGAATTATTTTAAACAAGAAGTATTATAAAACCTAAACTTTAATTGTAAAATAATACGGCAACTATACAGGATAACTGACAATTTTTAAGACGTGTAAGAGCGAAACATATATATATATATTTTGATAAGATATGTAAAAATATTAAGGAAACATGGGAATATAAAACATACTAAAAATACAATAAAATATTACATATAAAACTAAAAATGTTTAATAATATAGTCATTTTTTTACTTCAAATGTTATTTCTCAAACAGGTAATAATCAGACATCTATTACCATTCCTACAACATTATTACAAGCATATGTTAGATCCTTCACTAACAAATGTTTTATGTACAATAGGATATACTGAACTGAGATTTTAGATATATTTACAAAGTTTTTTGTTTTATGTAAATTTAAACTGCAATAAATGCCAATTTCGAGGAATTTTCCAGTTTCTTGGGATTAAATTATTTTCTGGGGGTCTGATGGCAAAGTGACTAGAGCTCTGGCGCTCAGTGCCACAGGTTTCTGGTTCGAGTATCGATTGATCCATAAATGTTTGTATTTGATCAGAATCCACTTTAAGCCGATGTGCCGATCTAATATGACTGTACAATGTTGGGCGTAGGTTGACAATCGAACCCCGCAAAAAGAAAACATCTACTGTCTTGAAATCTGATAGTAGGCAGACGGCCTTGCCTCCATGGGGCTATTGCGCCAATGATGATGATGATGGTGAAATTATATCCAGACAATGAATAGGATTATACATTCTATACTACCTTGAAAATAACTTTTAGTAATATCTGATTCTCTTTCTGACAAAGCGTACATAGCTTAAGTTTACCAGAGTAGAATAAATTAAATCTCCTTAATAAGCACAACAATAAAACCATACGCGGTTATATGACAGTTGAAAAGACAGGTGATCATGTACCGAATTAGATTATGCTAATCGATTTCTCATGAATTGATCAATAAAAAGAAAACCTAAAATTGAAAAGAAAGTTTTTCAAAGATGCTTAAAAAAAACATAAATTCGTGACTATAATATGCAACCACCTTCAACATATCCTTATCTCCTTGAGTAAAATATTTTCTTGACATAAACTGTGCACTATTCTGTGTTATCTTCTTTTTTTCTCACTCCTTATCACTGTCACTTTCCAGACAGTATTTTTTTTAAAATCACCCTACTTCTTCCTCCATTCATTCTGTTAGCTTCTTTTTTGTGTTCCACCTTCTTATTTTGAATATGGATTTTTGTTTGTGCGCGTGTTGTAAGTAGTGTTCTTCTATTGTGTGTGTCTCATTTCTTTTTTAAGATGTTTATAATCCAATTCAATATTTTGGTTTGATGTTTGTGCTTGGATAGCTTTTCCTTTTTTTGTTCATGCAGTAATTACTTATTTTAAAAGGTGTGATATTAAAGAATGGTCTTTTAGAAAAATTTCATTGGGAATTTCATCAAAAATTCATACATGGAATTAATTTTTAACGTACCTAAAATATAAATAAAAACTGATGATTGCTTTTGCTCGTAAACAATGAAAAATAACCTATGGTATTTTTTATTCATATTTTAAACTTAATTTGAGATTTCCATGCTTAATTTTGTCACTTCTTGGCTTCTTATTACATTACGATAATCATCACACTTTTGAATAAATATTATATATTAATTTAACAGTTTTCATTAAATTTAACAAGCTCCAATTGACAAATTCTTAATGTACAAACCTAGATTGTAAACATTTAAGCTTTTCTATTTTCAATCCTGTAAGTCCCAGTTTAAAGACGTTAGAGCGTTTGGCGTAGGACTGACAACTATATCCCGTTAAAGGAAACATCCCATATCTTGAAATCTGGCAATAGGTCGACGTCCTTGCCCACCATGTGGCATTGGCTGTTGTGCCAATGAAGAAAAAGCTTTACTATTGAAAGGAAACGAGTTGTATTTTAATTTACTATATATCAAGTTGCACTTTCATACGCAAAGCCCCAAATTCTTTTTTTTTCTTAAAATTCTCACACAAAACTATAAATTTTGTTCATTTGATTTAATTAGATTTTCTTTTTATTTTTATAAATTGCTCACTCATTTTGATTACCATACAAATCTAATGTTTCTTCAGTAGTACAATTTCTAGTTATTTTACTATATTATAATACTGAAACACACTTTTTGATCTTGACAACAAAAAAGCTATTATTTTAAAGATGGGAAGACGTATAGAAATTTCGCAGTATTAGAATTTTCAATAAGAATCTTTAGATTCTCTTTCCTGAGAAAATGCACAAAAAATGGCCAAGTACCTTAAGTTTACCAGTAACGAAGATATGAAACCAAATAAGCACAACAATAAAACCATACGCGATTATATGACAGTTGAAAAGACAGGTGATCATGTACTGAATTAGATTATGCTAATTGATTTCACGAATTCATCAATAAAAAGACAACCTAAAATTGAAAAGAAAGTTTTTCAGAGATGCTTAAAACATGAATCGTGTCTATAATAGGCAACCACCTTCAACATATCCTTATCTCCTTGAGTAAAATCTTTTCTTGACATAAACTGCTCAATATTCCGTGTTATCTTCTTTTTTTTTTTTTCTCTCACTGTCACTTTCCAGACAGTATTTTTTTAAAATCCCCTACTTCTTCCTCCATTCATTCTGTTAGTTTCTTTTTTGTGTTCCACCTTCTTATTTTGAACATGGATTTTTGTTTGCGCGCATGTTGTAAGTAGTGTTCTTCCCATTGTGTATGTTTCTCGTTTCTTTTTTAAGATGCTCATAATGTTCAATATCTTGGTTGATGATGTTTTTGCTTGGTTTTCTTTACCTCAGTGTGCAGTAATCACTTATTTTAAAAAGTGTGATATTACAGAAAGATCTTTTAGAAAAATTTCATTGTGTTTTTAATATGTGGAATTAATTTTTAACGTAACAAAAATAAAAATTGCTTTTCCCCATGAACAATAAAAAAATAAATTATATTATTTTTTATTCCTATTTTGAGCTTAATTTGAGATTTCATGCTTAATTTTTGCTACCCTTTTTTTCTTATTTTAGTACATTATAAAAATTGTTGATTGCTTTTGCATATGAACAATAAAAATAACTTATGATATTTTTTTTATTCTTATTTTGAATTAAATTTGAGATTTCATGCTTAATTTTGGCTACTTCTTGGCTTCATTACATTACGATAATCATCAGACTTTTGGATAAATAGTGTATATTAATTTAACAATTTTATTAAATTTAGCAAGCTCCAATTGATAAATTCTTAACTTACAAACTTAGATTCTAAACTTTACTATTTGGAATCCACTTTAAAATGTTAGCCCAAGTCTAAATATGACGTTAGAGCGTTTGGCGCGTAGGATTGACAACTCTATCCCGTTAAAAGAAAACATCCCCTGTCTTGAAATCTGGCAGTAGGTCGACGTTCTTGACCCTTGTGCATTGGTTGTTATGCCAATGAAGAAAAGCTTTACTATTTAAAGGCAATGAGTTGTATTTTAATTTAGTATATATCAAGTTGCAATTTCATACGTAAAGCACCAAATTCTTTTTCTTAAAAATGTTACACAAAATATAAATTGTTTGTTTAGTTAGTAGATTTTTTTTCATTTATATAAAAATTGCTTAATCCCATTGATTATCCCAATCACCATTGTCAGTGTTTTTCATGGATGTCATGATTTGTGACACTGTGAAATCTCACATAATCATGACACGCATTACTCATTTCAGTTGAGTGAGAAGAACAGAAAAAGTTGATTATATGTTACAATATTTTTTGGCATTTCTAATATGTGTACTGTTAATATATTTGTTTCATACTCTTTCAATGAAAGGATTAAGATTTGCTTCAGGTTTTATGGTAAAACATGGAGTATTGTAAAATTACACATCCAATTATCATTATCATTTTTTTCATAGATGTTATGATTTGCATCATTTTGAAATTTCACATAATCAGGACATTACCCATTTCATTTAGTGATAAGAGCTTTTTTTTTAGTGAGAAGAGTTTTAGTTTCATTTTAGTTTTTCATGAATAAAAATTCATGAAAAATTTGAAATGTTTGACTCATTTTTTATCCCAAATAAAATTTCGAATAAAAAAATCATAATTTTCTTCATGTAATAACTATGATTCCTGTAATTACAATGCACTGAATAAACTTATCTGAAAATAATGATGTATATTATGATGCATAAATGCAGTACAATAATAATAATGGATTTTAAAAATGCATTTCTTGATTTTATTTAAGAAAACATGGCGTTAAAATATACTAGAAATGTGGCAACTGCCCTGATGTGGAGCTTACTCCTCATCATGTCTTTGATTGTCCAGCTGTTGCAGCCGGCCATGCATTGTCTGGACCATACCTCGTAGGAGAATTTATATTACGAGCTGACAATCAACGCAGCTTATATTATTCGGGAGAACCACAATATTTGATTTTCTTGTATTTTTTTAGGGTATACGGCAGCAATAACATTTAAGAAAGTATACTTGTAGATGATTAATTTATATTTGCTTTGATTTAATTTTTTTATGTTTGAGAATTCTCTTTTCAATTTAACTAAACCTTTAAATGAAGTTTCAAAGGCTTAAAATTCTATTAAAAAAATTCTATATTATTTCCATTAGTTAAATTATTTCAATTAGGATAATATATGAATTAAGATACATGACTGAATTTCAACAACTACTAATGATGGTAGTATGGACTAATGATGAATAACATTAGAAGTATTAAGTGATATTGCAGAAATATTGAAGTATTTTTCAGCATTTATTGTTATTAGTTTATATTTTTATTTTAAGCTAACTGAAGCGTGACACGATAATTTTTTAAAGGTGCAAATGAAGAAATAAAACAGATCGAAATGCTTTAAAATTATTAAGAACATTAAAAGTTTCAATTTTAAGTAATAGTACAAATTTATAAATGTCATTTTTATCGGAATAATTATGAAATTATTATAGATTTAATATTTGAGACTTACAAACAACACAAATTTCCAAATTCGCCAACAAAAATTATTTCATCTTAACTTAAGTAATAAAAATTATAATTGCTACAATATTGATATTTTTCTATAATAGATCATTTATTATTCTATAATTTATAGCAAATAAAAATATTATCTTGTTATTAATATTATCTTATTTATTAATTTGTTTCATAAATAGTTAACACATTTATGAGTAATATTTGCTATATTTAATTTTGAAACTAATTTTACAAAGTTTTGTTGTTTTTATTTAATTTTTTGTCACTCATTTAAAAGATGTTTTAAATATTATTTTGAATAATTATAAGTTTTCATTGCATGTAAGAAATAAAAAATCCTTTTCTATTAAATACATCTCATTAAAATATTTTGATAAAGATTAATATGTAATTAAATTATTTTCACTATAAGTTTTTATGATATTACTTGTTAAATTTTTATTCATAGGTTTCTATTCTAATCCAACGATAAATAAATTTCAAATGTTCGTATCAACTGTATTCATATTCAACAAATCGTTTTGTTACTTCACTTGTAAACTACAATATCAAAAAGCAGATGGTAAACTTTCAATAAGTTTGTATTAAATAACAAAAAAGAAAACAAAACAAAAACAAAACAAAGCTTCCCTGACAAAAACCATCGATTCTCTTTTCCCAAACAGAAATTTGATCCCTTCACATTTCATTAATTTCCACCTTCACTTCAAATCTTTTCCAGAACACCAAATGACAATCTCTTAGAATTTCACCAAACCTTTTTCCAAATGGAGATTCAATGTGGCGGAAAACATTTCACGGACCCGGCACGATAAGAGGATGGTAGGGGAAGGGTGGTGGGAGAGGTACACTGAAATCGTCTGCGTGCAAACAAATGGCGCAAGCGCAGATCTCGGAAAATTCTTTGGAGCTTTGGCAGCTAGCAAACAGTTGGAACAACGGAACTTGCTCGCAAAGGGACATTCCTGCGCACTCCTCTCTGCCGAAAAGGTGGGAAGATTTTACTGAGCACGCCGACCAGGACAACTTTCGAGGATTCTACGCAGGATTCTGCGAGCTGTCCTTTCCGTTTCAGGAAGAATCTCTGGAGGTAGGAATCTTTCTGTTTTTGGTTTGGTTGGCGGCGGTTTTTCTGTTTTTTTTTTTAAATAGAGAACTTTTGTGGTATTAAAATGAATTAGTTAAAAAGTTCTATAAGAAGTAGTTGTTTTCGGTTTGGGAGAAATTAATTTAAATATATTTTTAGAAGAATATTTGTTAAATTGTTAAATAGTGTTATTTGATAAATAGTGTTCCAATAAATTAAATGCTTCTATTTAAAATGAGATTTCAACGAAAACTTTTTTTAACAAAAACTTGTTTGCAGTTGTTTTTTGTTTCTTACAAAATATTTAAAAAGTAGTTTGGAGCTTTATAAAAACGTATTCGAATTTCTTTTTCCTCTCAGTTTTAGAAATTTCTATAAGAAGTAATTATCTTCGGTTTGGGAAGAATTAATTAAAATATATTTTTAAAAGATATGTTATGCATGATTTTAAATAAATAATTTATAGAAAGTTGAAAGCATACCTATTTTGTGCTGATTGTGATTATTTTCACAATCAGTACCAAATACTATGTAATACTTGTTATAACTTGTTGTTCTCTATAGAACGCATCAAAAACATTGGTAAATTATTTGATAAATAGTATTGCTATAAATTAAATGCTTCTATTTAAAAAGAGATTATTAGTTTTTAACAAAAAAATTTGTTTGAAACTTGTTTATTTCTTACAAAAATGTACAAATATATTTTGGTGGTTTATAAAAACATATTCCAATTTCTTTTTCCTCTCAGTTTTAGAAATTTCTGTAAGAAGTAATCGTTTTTGGTCTCTGAAAAATTAATTTAAATATATTTTTAGAAGCATGCTTGATAAGTTATGCATGATTTAAATGAATAATTTTTAGAAAGTTGTAAATTTATCTGATTGGTACCGATTGTAATAATATTGTTATTACTTATTTTTATTTAGCGTATCAAAAACATTTGATGTATTATTTTATAAATAGTGTTGCAATAAATTAAATGTTTCTATTTAAAAAAGAGATTATTTGTTTTTAACGAAAATTATTTTTTAAATTTAGTTGTATTAATGCTAATATATTATTTAAAATTTAATTTCTAATCTTTAGAAGTTATCTTGGTAATCTTAATTTGCTATTGATTTTAATAGCATTGTTTATTGGAACAGCAATTCTTGAGACAGCTAAGTTTAAAAATCGTATATTTTTTTTTTTATTACCACTTACTTAGTTTTCATCAAAACAATTGATTTTTACTAAAAATTGCTTTTTGAATTTGGTCATCTGAAATAATTTATTTGTTAGTAAAATAATTAAAGAAAAACTCCATACGAATAAAAGTAAATACAAATGTTAAAATGTTTTGAGCATAATCGGTGTAAGCATATAGGAAAAATAGCAACTTTTTAGTACGTTTCCAAGTATGTTTTATTTAAATAAATATGGTACATAATTGCATAAATTTAGCAAAAAATGTAATAAGATTAAATATAGGTATATGCTAAGATTAAATAGAGAAAATATTTACAGCAAAATATTTTTTTTACGTGACTGTTGGTTTTAGTTGATTTCCGTTTTTAAGCAAATACAATTTTTAATAACATAAAAAGTGCTTTATAAAGAAGAAAATATAAATAAGTTGTATTTTTAACATCTTGTTAAGGAAAATCGTAAATTCTACATATTCAAAGTAATCACTGAGTTGGTAGAGGATAAAAAAATGTTGAATGTGATAATTATGATTAGAACGTGTGATTGTGCTCTTGTACGATTTGAAAAAGTGGATTCTTTGTTTTTAGTTCGTTTCCATATGCAAACTAAGAATTTATCAAAATAACTCATATTTCTTTTCTTATTCAAATAATAATAAGTTTTAAAAGTATTACGATTAGTTAATGAGTGCTAATATTTATCAAAAGGTGAAAAAAAAAATGTTAGTTGGAATTTTAAGTTCAAAAAACATGTGTATTTTTAATCATGGTAATAAATTAAGTTATGCATTAACTTTTTAAAATTTCTTTTAAAAAAAAATATGTCAAATAATTAATCTGTTTTAATTACGTTTATTACATAAATTAATTTTAATTGAACATGATGCATGAGGTGAAGTATCATGATGGATGAGATAAACAAAAGCTCTTTCTGAATTACCATGGAATGACGATGTCTTGATATAAGATACGTGACGCCGTAAAACTACGTACGTGAGGAAGCTAGCAAAGAAAACTGAGATTTCTGAAACGTTAGCAAATACCTATACTTAGAAAACTCCTAAAATGATAAAAATATATGAATATTTACAAAATGTGTTGAGGATTTTTATGCATTGTCATACAAATGACTTTGGCAAAAACACATAGGAACAAAATACCATTTCCTTCATGTTTGCAACTTAAATACAGAGGGATTGTTGTAAATGATAGCTCAGTGAAAAGAAATTTGAGACTATATTATAATTTTAAATAGTGGTTCTAATATTTTTGTGGCTATTGTACGTGGTTTTTTTTTTTTATGATATTGGAATTAAGTTGGTGTTTTTTTTTTCGGAACTAAGTTGATGTTCTTTGTAATATCGGAACTAAGTTGATGTTTTTGTAATATCGGAACTAACTGTCGCTCTATGAATTAGTTGCTATTGAACTGTGGGCATATTTCTGCGACTACTGAATTCGATTGATTTTCTTATATAGTGACAAACGATTGATTAATGTTGCAAATGTCAGCTTACTGAAAAGAAAGTTGTAACTATATTATAATTTTAAATAGGGGTTCTAATATTCTGGCTGTCATTGTACTTCATTGATGTTTTTGTAATATCAGTACTAACTGTCGCTGTATGGATTAGTTGCTATCGAACTTTGAGATGTTTCTGTGACTATTGAATTTGATTGATGGTCTTATATCATTGTGATAAACAATCGATTGATTAATGCTGTAAATGACAGATTAGTGAAAAGAAAGTTGTGACAATATTGTAATTTTAAATAGTGAGAGTATATTGTACTTGGTTGATGATTTTTGTAACATCGGAATTAACTGTCACTGCATGTATTAGTTGCAATTTATCTTTGGCATGTTTCTGTGACTATTGAATTCAATTGATGTTCTTACATGTTGGCAAACAATTTATTAAATAGTGTTGTAAATGACAGCTTAGTGAAAAGAAAATGGAGACTAATTATAATTTTAAATTTATGATTTTAATATTCAGGCGGTTATTGTAATTGGTTGATGTTTTTTGTAATATTTAACTACCACTGTATGGATTATTCGCTATTGTACTTGGTTGATGTTTTCTGTAATATCGGAATTTACTGTCTCTGTATGGATTAGTTGCTATTGAACTTTGGCATGTTTATGTGACAGGTGAATTCAATTGATGTTCTTATATGGTAACAAACAATCGATTGATTAGTGTTGTAAATGACAGCTTAGTGAAAAAGAAGTTGTGACTATATTATAATTTTGAATAATAATTCTAATATTCTGGTGGCTATTGTACTTGGTTGATGTTTTTGTGATATCGGTACTAACTGTCGTTGTATGGATTAGTTGCTATTGAACTGTGGCACGTTTCTGTGGTTATTGAATTCGATGGATGTTCTTATATCATGGGGACAAAAAACTATTTCCTAATTTAAAGTACAAAGTAAATTATTTACTATTATAAATCCAATCACCACTCTTGTGCTTCGAATAGATATTATGCTTAGCGACATTCCGAAAAAGTATGTATGGTGTTTCGCAGTTCATCTCAGTTCATTTAAGGGAATTTATTTACACATCATATATTTTATTTTATTATTTATTATATTATTTTTTATATTTATTTTATATTTATTATTTTTATTTTTATATTTTTTATTTTATTATTTAGAGTTGATTTCCCTTCCTTTTGCATTGATTTTTGTGGTAGTTATCTATCAATTGTTAATGTGAAGTATCCTATTGAAATCATTCTCATTTTGAAAGTTGATTTATTTTTTATAAAAAAATTATAAGTAATTTATATAAATGTAAAAATTAATGAGAAATAAATGAAAAAAAAAAAACCCATAAATTTACGTCTCAACATAAGAATAAAAATGAATAAAAATACTACTTTAGATGTCCCGAAATATTCTTAATGAATTAAATTTTCTTTTTAATACAAAAAAATTTCTTTATTAACGTTCGTTAATAATAAAAGGGTACTTAAAAAATTTAACTTTCTCAAAGTAATTTTCTGTAAGACTGAATCGGCTTGATGATTAGTGCTTTAGGTTTGCAAATTAGGGGACTTCTGTTCTTTTGTGTCTATGTCAGGGGAGGAGCATGCATAATACGGAGGCCAGAAAGTCCTTCCGTAAGTCTTGGTGCTCTTACATTATCGTTCCTATCTCCCTAATAGCAAGAATATTAGCTCCAAACTAGCAGACACAATGAAGTAGTGAGGATGTAGCGTAACAGATACGAAAATTTGAAATCTCATCCCCTGTAACGCTGAAACTACTACATATCTGTCGTTGACACTTTTGTCAACTCGTGTTAAAATGTCCGACATTGGAAAACAATGTTTTTGATTTCTTTAATGCATGATTATAAAAATACATACGTTATTAAATATGTGTAAATTAATAGAAATATTGTTAATTTTAAAGAACATTCTTTCGTACTTTATCATGAAAAGAAATATAATTACTTGACAAAAAGTTGTTAAATTTTTACATCAGCTGACCATTTTATTTTTAAAAATATTTCATGCCATTTAGTCAGATAAATGTTTTTTTATTGAAAGATTATTTGAAACCTCATTTTAACATACAGGGATTAATTATTCTTTTAAAATTATTTAAAATTTTAAATTTGATTATTTCTTTTAAAAATTTATGTTTAAAAATTAATATAATCTATCATTACTAGAAGCATTTTTTTAGAACTTTCCATCGTTTTTGTAACCATAACTATTATTACGAGAAACAAGTTGTTTAAATAACATTAAATACATTTAAATTTAAAAAAATTCCTTTTTGCCCTTGAAAATAATCCTTTTTTTTTATCTGTATTAGTGTTTAAATAATTATCAAAATAGTTATAGAGATGCCATCTGAAAAATACAACCTTTTAAACAATTTATTGCTTTTCTCTATTACTTTTCTGTTATCTTGCGAGTTTTTCCTCATATTTTGAAAGCCTTGAATTTTTTCAGTTGAATAATTTAACAAGCTTTTTGGAAAATGCTAACATCATTTACAT
The DNA here is from genome assembly GCA_021605095.1 of Caerostris extrusa. Lineage (NCBI taxonomy): Eukaryota > Metazoa > Arthropoda > Arachnida > Araneae > Araneidae > Caerostris > Caerostris extrusa. Next base: position 142,414 of record BPLR01016831.1, read on the forward strand.
TTAAAAGAAATAATCATAAAAATGAATTACAAGAATTTGAAATAAATAATAAAATTTTGGATCGATTTATTATGCAAAAATGAAAATCATAATCTTCTTAGCATTATAGAAGACTGTTATGCAACCAAGGATAACGTTTTACTATCTGCTTTCAAAAGTCTTATTTTATTTTTGATATGATTGTATCTAACATACAGTACATATGTCTTTTTGTATTAAATTCTATCGATGATGAAATATGACTTTTTAAAAAACCTAAGTCGAATCCCATTTTTATGTCATTTTTACAATTGCTTTTTGAGTACTTTTATTTTTTAAGACTTTCTTTTTAAGACTTTCTTTTTAAGACTTTATTTCTTAAGACTTTTTTTCTTTTTGAATAAGTCATATTGCTCATTTGTTTTTCTTTTTATAATACATTAATTGAAATAATAATATGTTAACACATTAAAATATAATAGATTTGAAATGGTGTATTTTTTTCGAAATGAGTTATTTCTATATATTATTTACAAAATATGTTAATAATGAATTTAAAAATTATAATCATAACTATTATTATGATTAAAATATTATTTAATTTCATCATAAATATCTGGGGAAAAAAATTATTGTATAGAAAGAAACTGAAAAGTCATGTTGCTCATTTTTTATAATACATTACATGAAATAATATATTAACACATTAAAATACAGCAGAATTGAATATTAGGAAATTTAAAATGGTGTATTTTCTGGAGATTAGTTGCTTCTATATATTATTTACAAAAGTATTTTAATAATTAATTGGCAAATTATAATCATATCTTTGGATTACTCTACTTTTTTTTAAATGAGCATAATCACTAATTCATTTAATTTCACCATAAATGTCTGGAAAAAAATTATTGTACAGAAAAAAAAACCCGGAAAGTCATAGTTTTTTTATTTTTAAAAATACATTAATTGAAATAATATATTAATACGTTAAAAATATAATATAATTGAATATTATGAAATTTTAAATTCTGTAATTTTTTTGGTGATTAGTTACTTCTATATATTATTTACAAAATATTTTAATAATGAATTAAAAAATTATTATCGTAACTTTGGGTTATGCTCATTTAAAAAAAGTAGAGTAATCACTAATTCATTTAATTTCACCATAAATGTCTGGGGGAAAAAAAATATTGTACAGAAAAAAATTGAAAAGTTATGTTGCTCATTTTTTTATAATATTTTAATTGAAATAATATATTAATATAGTAGAACTGAATATTAGCAAATTTTAAATGGTGTATTTTTTTGAAAATTAGTTTACTTCTATTTATTATTTACAAAAGTATTTTAATAATGAATTTAAAAATTATAATCATATATTTGGATTACTGTACTTTTTTTTAAAAATGAACATAATCACTAATTCATCTAATTTCACCATAAATGTCTGGAAAAAAATTATTGTACAGAAAAAAAAAACTAAAAGTCACGTTGCTCATTTCTCTTTCCTTTTTATAATACGTTAATTGAAGTAATATATTAATACATTAAAAACATAGTAGAATTTAATAATAGGTAATTATATAATGGTGTATTACTTCTATATATTGTTTACAAAAATACTTTAATAATGAATTTAAAAATTATTATCATAACTTTATTATTCTACTTTTTAAGCGAACATCATCTTTAATCCAATTATTTCCCCATAAATGTCTGGAAAAATTTATTGTACAGCAAAAAAAACTGGAAAATATTTCACCGTCAATCTCATCATCGCTCATTATCTTCTTTCCATTTAAAGAATAAAACCAGTTTGTGGAAACACGTAAGTACTGTAATATGATTACTCTCTACTCAATTATGTACAGCTCATTTCGTTCAGCAAGCCGTAATGACAATAACATTATCTTATGACTACCCAATTGAAATATTTCATTGTATTACATATGCATCATTCTATTTAGATATTCAGAAAATTGTAAGTCAAAAAATAACTGTACATAGTATTATAAACTAATTTATTTTCTGACAATAATAATTTATTTAGCATGAGAAGATCACCTGTGAATTCTTTCATAATTGCACAGTAGAAAACTTTACACATCTAAGAGTGTAATGATAAAAAAATGCCATTTGGTTGTTGTTGTTTTTTTAATGCGACTAAGATTGCATCATGATTGTTGTTCACTTAATTTTTGTTGTAGTTGTTAACTTCTGTTAACGTTATTAACTTTTTAAGTAAGCAATTAATTTTCTTAACCTAACCAAATTATCTGATAAACCCAAAGTAAATAAAAATTGTGTTTTTAACAATCAATTGCAATACATAAAAGACATTTTATTACTATAATTTTCTAAGTTCTTTTTATGTTTAAGGTTCAAAAAACGAAATTTTCATTCACCAGTAGAAAAATAACATTTTTTTTTTTAGTGTATAACATACATGTTTGTTATATTTTACATATCAAAGCATAAAACAAAACTGCGATTTTACTAACAATTTGATCTTGCTGATGTAGAAATATAATTCTCTCAAATTGAAGGACGCGCAATTAAATAATCATTATCTCTTCGTTCATGAAGCGCTCGAGGTCTTTAATCTACATTTTCCAATTGGTCGATTATATTCAGTAGCGACAAAGATGTAGCCAAGAGTCACAATTACTTCGAAATAAAATGAATCGATTTCGTATTATTAAGTAGCATGTACCTTCTCATTTTAATGAAATTATTTAAAAATTATGGATAAAACAAGAAGATATATATTAAACAAGAAAAATAACATAGCATAAGGAATATAATGTGGAAGAACAAAAACAACACAATAAAAATAATATGGCACAACAAAAATAATATGAAAGAACCAAACCGGCTCAACAAAAATAAAATGAAACTGATATGAAAGAACAAAACCGGCACAACAAAAATAGCATTGCGCAATAAAACTAATATGGAAGAACAAAATAGGCACAATACAAATAGCATGCCGCAATGAAAATAATATGGAAGAACAAAACCGACACAACAAAAAAATAGCATGGTGCAATGAAAATAATATGGAAGGACAGAAACAGGAACAATAAAAATAACACAGCACAATGAAAATAACATGGAAGAACAAAACAGGAACAATAAAAATAGCAGGGCACAATGAAAATAAGAACATGGTACAATTAAAAGAACATGGTAATGAGTAAAGGACATGAAATGGAAAAGGTAAATAAGTTGCCTTGTTTTCTTTCATGTGTCGAAAGTTATGAATTATTTCAATCAAAGTTCCGAATTGAATGAAATTTGAAAAATAATGAAATTGTAAATAAATAATTTGTAAATAATAATATTTCCTCATAGAAAATAACGTTAATATGTAATATCAAGATAATCATGCGAAATTCAATCATCGGATACAACATCTTTCCTTGAAAAATGGCAAATCATTTAAAAATCAAGCACATGTATAAAACGAAACCGATCTGTAAATAATAAACACAAATCTATGTTAACAAAAGCAAAAAATCAAAATTATGAAAAAGAAAATTCAGAAAAAAAAACTCGCAGCAAAACAAAAATCTAAATAATTATAAGTTATTATTACACTTCTAAACCACAGGTGTTGGACTAGAAGTTCGTGAGACAAGATGAGAGAAATCATTTATTTGCAGCGATCTCTAATTAAATTCAGTCTTACTAATATGCAAAACATCATAGTAAAACAGTTTGGTTTATATACCAATAGAAATAACATACTTCTTTCCACCATTTAACTATTTCATTCAAAATAAACAATACTTTTAGAAAGCAAATTTTTCATAATAAGATTTGTAATGAATTAAATTATTATACGAAAATATAGGTATATTGTTAATATATCATGTTTTTCAATAGTTTTAAAATAACTTATTTATTTTGTTCATTTAAAAATGTTGCTTTAATATGGAATCCATAACTTTCATCTCGCTGGAAAAGAGTATCAATGGAAAAAAAGGAAAAAAAAAAAAAAAAAGAAAAAAAGCTTATTCCAAAAGAAAATGACTGCACTGCATAATGCAAGAATTATTGGCGACGAACTGGTTTCCCATTTTTGGCTTGATTTCGCCGACATATAAGCAGATGATATGTAATGCATAAGTTCCGTATTTTCCTAGTGAAGTCGTCAAGATCAGTAGCTTATCACAGAAACTCCCCTCGATGGCGAAAAATACATGCTTCATAGCTGGCTTACTGCCAGTTCTTCCTTCCAATCCCTTTCTCCTTTCATGTACCTGTCATATGTCACCATGTCATTCAGAGTTGACCCCAGTTTTTCGCGATTGAAGACAATTTTATTTTTCCTTCTTGAAAGTGCTCTGCGATTTGTCTTTTTTCAATTTTCATTTATTTTTAAGTTTCTTTCATTTGTTGTTCACAAGTAATTTTTAACATAAAATGTTACGTTACAAAGAAAAAAAAATCTTAAATATTTGTTATATATTTATTTATTTTTTTATACCTTGGTTAATTTTTGTCTTTCAATGCCATTTATTTTATGTTCTAAAGAGATAATTTATTAGTATTACTTTAATTTAGTTTCGCAATTCAATTTATCAATCGCGAATGAACCTACAACGTTTTTTTAAATAATTGCAATTTTTTTTACAATTAATATCTTTGAATAATTTTAAATGGACTATTAAACATAAAAGTTACCTTTTAATTAAGTTATTTTAATACTTTTATTTAATACATTTTTTTATGAAGTAGAATAATATAAAGGTGATTTTGCTTTTAATTCATACAAACGTATATTACAGTAATGTTGCAATTGCTATAGAAATTGAATAATGCAGAATATATACAAAATATCATGAAAACCTGAATTTAGCAACGTTTTAAGATCTGAAAATTAGTTTGCGTCTTTTGTTAGCAATATCATTGTTAATCAAACAATAGAAAATTGTAAATTTTACTATATTATTACTTTTAAAAACCAATCTAATCCATAGTTTTGATTGTACCTACAATTATTTATTCTTTAAAGGATTTTTTTCCTACAATAAACAACCCCGCAAAATCATATAATAAATCTATTGACAGAAGATATCTAAGAGTTAGTCTAAGTAACACGGCGACAAACTACGAGAGTTGTTAGTAGATATCAAGAGAAACAAAAATCGAATAGAGATAGGATATAGAAAATTTCTTTAAGTCATTATACATCGTGAAAAATACATGTGCAGATTCTGGCACCAGAGAAGCCAATTGGTTAATTCGTTGCTTGGCTTTCCTGTTCAACGGACTTCTTCCTCAGTAGTCATCAATAAGACGTCTGTTGATACAATGGATGATCTTCCAGAGATGATTGTTGTTGTTGTGATTGAATTAATAACACACCCACACCACAGCCATTTCTTCATCCACGATTCCTTTTAAGCCATTAAAGAATTTACAAACCGTCCGTGCTCACCACTTCAATCAACACGTGTAACAATTAAGTACACATAATTTTCATCGTTCCTTTTCCAACATTTTACTGTTCACCTCAAGTTGTGACATAAACATGTTGTAAAATAAATAGTTTTTAACATCATTATTGTACGTCTCGTCACTCACTCTTGACATCAAAATCTGCATACCTATTTTTGCACTTCTGCTGATCTAAACGATATTTGAAATACCACATTTTATTTCAGTTTTTTTATGCCTATTACAAATCCTATGAATTTTCGCCACTATAACCGAATGCCTTGCTTAACATTCATAAGTTTCCGTAAAAAACTCATTCTACGAAGATTTTGAGTTATTTATAAAAACTTTGAAAAACCTCCATTAGAAAACTTCAAACCCATTCTTATACTATAGTCTATGTAAAAAAGAAGGATTGAAAATTTTCAATTAGATTACATGTTGAAGAATTTTCAATAAGTTACTGATTTAAATGTACTTTTAACGTTATACACAAAATAAATCATTGAAATATGCCGAATTAAACACCCACACTGATGTCTAGCTTTATAAATTTCTACATTATCCAATTATAAAATTTTTGCCCACGTATAAACGCATAAATATATTCGCTTTTCATGCAAATTTTCATTGAAATCATTTTAAACTTCTGAATTCATTATCTATTACAAGTTTTGTGAATTTTCCTAAAACTCTATGATAAATTCTTATCACATTTTAAATTTCATTGATTACTCGTATTAACTTCCTTATCGAAGAATTCTTGAAATTTACTTTATAACAATAATTTATTTATTTTGTAACGACAATAAATGAAACTGTAAAACTACGAACTAAATATGTTGCCATAGAATGTTAACAGTAAATTATAAATGAATATTTATAGAAATCGTACAAATGGTAACATTCAATGTACAACTGTTCTTTTAAATTTTTCAAAACTGTAAACTAACTTAAATTATTTTTGTTATGATGTCTTGGAGAATCTTTCAATTTTCTTAAAAAATAGTAACCTACATCGTCTAAGATTATAATAATTACAAAGCAATTTTACATAATAGAATAAATACTAGCAGATCTGATATATGAAGAGCTCTTTGTTTCATATTGTTGAGGAATTTTTGTACTAATTACATTTCCAATAATATTTTTCTGTTTGAACAATTTTTGTTACTTGTAGAGGCTTGATGGGTGGGTTTTCCAATTGAAGAAGCTCGATTCGAAACTCAATAAACAAAAACCAAATCGAAAGCTCCCGTGTCTATGCCAGGAATGGATACGGTAAATACACAAGCAGGATAGTTCTTTCATTTATCTGATGTTGGAATGTATGTAACTCCTTATAACATCTTCGTAAGCGTTCGTTTAAAACTACAAGGATAAAATGTATGTATTGTGCAGCAGGCTCTCATGGATACGTTCTGTAACGCACTGAATCTGCTATATTTCTGCCTTTCTACAGGCGATTTACCTTCGGTAAATATTTCCAAAGACAACAACACAATAAATTAGTATCCCAAAGTACTAAAAAACACTAAATGTCTTTGTCATAATTGAAGAATAATTAAACGTATAATTGTTCGTTAATAATGGTGTTTCTTTCATTATTTTGTGAAATTTCAGCGGTTTTACTCTTAGAAAGAACTTAAATAAAAACCAAAATTCAAAAAAAATTTACAGTATTGCCTGTCTGAAAGAGAAGGTAATCGAAAAAAGTTTTATGATATAATGGATATATGATGTTTTTGAACCTATTTTGATACTTGGCAAATATATTTTATTTTATCTCGTATGATACTATCATTATTTCAATAATGTGAGTTGATTTTCAGCTTCAATTTTATACATCTATTCTTACACAGGGAGAAAATGAACATTTTTATAGTATGCTTTTGACTCTATGACTTTGCTTTTGTTCAATTTCCACTTTAGCTTACGTTTCAATATTTTTGGACAATATAACTAATATTTTCTTCCCATTAAAAAAAAATAGTGTTTCATAATAAGTGAAAGTATCTAGTTATAGAATTTACTAAAGTAGTAAATTTATTTATAAAGGGTATGAAATATTTAAGAACTTGTTAAAAAATGGTTAAAATGTTTAAAAGTTATTAATTTGGATAGGCGATATTAAGGAATTTATCAATATGTAGAATACGTGTTTGATAAACGCAAAATGTAATGCACTCTCCTTATCTTATAAAAAGTCCGCAAAACAAGAATATTTCATCTCAAATTCCTCCCAAAAATATAAATTGTAAATTCAAATCATATTTCATTTTCATAAGGGGGAGGGCGGTTAGAAACAATGCTTTGGAATTAAGTTAGAATGAGACATGATATTTGAAAAATAAACAGATACTCAGGAATTGTTTGAGATATAATACAAAATTTTAATTGAAAATTCTTTTATTATGATTCTTTGCCCACTCCTGTTGAACGATGTACAAGAATAAAAAATAAGTACTATTATCTGAAATTTATTGCGATTAAAAGTAAATATAAAATTCTGAATTCTAGTGATGTTTGAAAATATTTTTCATACGAAATATTTAATTTAATTCAAAAATAAGAATTAATCTCATTGCAATATATTAGCGGAATTATTTTATTCGGTTATATTTTAATAATTTAAAAGTTAACGTTACTTTTTTTTTTTTCATTAAAAGCTCAGCTTTTTTTAAACAAAAAAAACCCAATAATTATACATAGCTTGAACCATTTATATAAAAAAATGACCCTGTTTGATGATACGAAACAAAAACATTTTAATGAATTGTTTTCCTTTGAGAATAAAATAACAATTTATTACTAATTTTGGATTACTGAGCACGAATATGACAATGAAAAATTCGAAATTGGCTCTCATTAATAAGATGTTTTAAAATTAATGCTTTTAATATGAAAACATGTATTAACAAACTCATGTGACTTTTTACTCTATGTTGCGGGGTCGTTCATACATTTTCACAGAATTGTCATTATTAACAATAGTCTGCCCACGTTGAATTTTTCCGGTATAGTTTCTTTATTTTTTCAAAATGCTCATTGTTAATCTGACAATAGTTTTCAGGATAGAAGTTTAAATGATTCGGTAGGAAATACATTTTTATGACATAGTGCAACCAAGTTTCTTATATGCAGACAACATGTCCATCAATAATTTCTTATTGTACATTGAATTCAATTTTCCTAAGTTCTCCGTTGACACAAAAGCTAAAAACATTCTAAACTACTTTTCATCTTGTTAAAGAATGCTATCAAAATTTGCATCCTCAAAGATCTTACTGATTTGTGGACCAATCAAAGTCCCCTGTTTCAATTTAGCTTCGCTGATTGCAGAAAATTTGTTATATAAACATTTGAAGGCAGATCCGCTCTTGTCCATGGCTTTTGCAAAAATTTTACATTGCGGCAAGTTTTATGTGCAATGGTAATAGTAGGATTTTTTTTTTTGCCTCTTCTTATGGCGGTTTTCAGATATGCTTTTTTTCAATATCATATGCTTTTTTTTAGTTGGTGATTATTTTTCAATATTGTGGGTATATTTAGGCTCTTCTGTCCCACACACATAAAAAGTAGTTGTACTACGTATGTCCTAATAGAAGACCCATGAGAAGAGCTACCACTTTCAAATCACATCAAATATTTATTTGTATCGAAGCAATACTTGTATTGAAGGCAGTTCAACAAATATATAAAGTCTCCATAAATTTCTTTCAAAGATACAAAATGTCCAACTGAAATGGATTGAAGTTGTCTCCCATAATATAGCAATATGCTTTGAAATTTGTATGGGTTGAATCTATGAATTGCCGCCATTTTTAAACGTTATTTTTTTATTTGGGAAAAGTCATTAAGAAGTCAAAACAAAAAAAAAGGAATTTTCCTATATAAAATAAGCTGAAATTGCTCATGATGATTGTGAAACGAAGTCAATCGGATAACATACTTTAATAAATTGCATGCTCTAAGTCTCGATGCAAGTAACTTTGATTTAGTCTTGGATAGCTCTATATCTCCAACAAGGTTATTCAGTTCTTCTAGAGACAGAAGTTGGGGTGTAGGTATAACGTTATCACTATATTCAGAACTAGATGTAAAAGAGTGTAGAAATGGAGAGTAAAAAGAGTCGTGAAATTGGTTATTGTTCTTCCTCTGGATCAATGAAAAAAATCATCCTGAGTTTCGAAATGGGAAACCCTTCACCATTTAGGTGAAAGGGTATAGCAGATGGTAAATTCGGAAATGCACTGTCGGCTTTTTTTTTCTACAGATTTCTCCCTGATGGGGTGGAACCATGTATAATAGCAGTCATTGACCCAATTCTTTTGTACCCTTCAAATCATCGGAATGGCAAATGGCATTACCGTTTTCTTTATCTCGCAGTCAAATGAAAAGTTTCATTGAACAAGAATTACAGCATGCATGTGGTACTGAGAGCTTTTCGTCCAATTTTGCATTCGAAATAAAGAGAATGTGCTTAAGGAGTGATGAGATATTTTGGGCTTCAAATGTCACTGCATCATATTTATGTCAGTTAGCAGTATTAAAGTATTTACTTCGCATCACAACTCTAAAATATAATGTGTTTAACTAAAACTTATTCACGCATAAACGCATTAAAATCCTTTCTTTCCATACCCCACGTACAACTATTACAACTACTATTATAAATTTCATTTTAAGTCTAGGACTTTAAAAAAAAATTAATATCTTGGAAACAATGTTTTAAATCTTATTTTTCAGATATTTCATGTATAGTTCTGTCATAAATTAGAGCAATTTTCTAATGTCTTTTGGGTATGATTCTAGTTTACGACAAATGTATAAACATGAGTTTTTCAGTAATACTTAATAATAAAATTGAGTTAAGCCAACAATAGAGTAAAAATTATTAATTTTCTAATTAGGTATGTAAATGTAATGCATAATTCCTATTATTGTTCGGCATCTTAATTGAAAGTCAGAGCGAAGTTAATATAACTACTTTCATAAGAAAATTGTTATTTTAATTTGCCCAGTCAAAAGAACCAACTGAATGTTTTCATTCTAAAAAAGTTTTTCTAGACTTCATGAATATTAACTAATCATTCCATTCCTTTAATTTGCTATTATGTTAGTAAAAAAAAATCTTTCATTAGAAAAAAAGCTTAAAATCACTTCTCCGAAAAAAAATATATGCTACTAAAATCAATTTCGAAAGTTAAATTACAGGAATAATTTCACGAGAGAAAAAAGACTATGAAGTTTCTCTCAGTCTTCTTTTGAATGATTTTTTTCTACTTTAATTAAGAAGTCAGCTCTATTTCTTTAACTCATTATCTGTTCCTTAAAACAATTACTGAACCTTTTTCAGTTTCGTTCGTCATTTTGCAAAGAAAATAATAGAAAAATAATAATTTTCGCTAGTTATAATATGCCAGTACTAATAAAATTTCATTAAAAAGAAGTCTCTCTAATTTAATATTAAAATGTAGAAGAAAATTATTTAATTTCTTTAACAACATCAGAAAGTTAAATTTAAAAATTATTGGAAATCTATTAGAATTTGGTACCTAAAATGGCTGCATCATCGTCTATGAAGATATTTCAATTTAAGTGATGGTATTTTTATAAAAGATTCTTGAATGGAGTAATAATTTAATAATTACTTTTCGCTGAACATATTTCTAAAGTTTTGTTTTTATGAAAAAGGATCTCATTTAATGAAATTTTGATACCTTTTTGCTGAAAATAATTATTTTGAAAAGTTAATTTTGATACAATATATTATAGCTGAAAATATTTTATTAAAATTGTTTACTTTTCTTATGTTATTTAACGAAAAAAATAATGGAGATTATTATGTAATTTCCTTTTTTAATTTGAGAAGTTGACATTTTTAAGATCAAATTCTGAATTATTTTCATTTCATTAATTCCATTCTGACAATATGCATCATTCCCTTCCAATAATATATCTTATGTTATACTAATTGCAACCTTTTGGCTGAGTGATTAAAGGTCTGGCTCTTGCTGTCACAGTCTTCGGGTTCGAGTCCCAGCAATTCTATCGATGTTTGTAGTGGTTCTGAATCCAGTTTAAACCATAGGTCCTGGTATAATATGATAATAGATAGTACAGTCGCGTTCGAAGCTCATCTTCAAGCTACACGCACCACCTGGGTAGTGCTAAGTGAGTAACGTCGGTGCAGCGCTTGCCTTAAGGCATCAAGACAACTGTCTAAGTGTTTGCCGGCTGCATTAGAACAATAAAAAATAAAGTGTTAAAATCATCTTTTTGTTTTATAAAAGCATATTGCTACAACTTATATTTGCCACAAATTCAAGAAATTTTTAAATGTTAGTTTGGATAAGCATCTAGTTAACGTCAAATGCTTAAACACGATTTTTTACAATGCTAGTTTTCCTAGTTAATAACAAAATTAAGTTCACAATAGAGTGAAAATTATTAATTTTCTAATTAGGTATGTAAATGTAATGCATAATTCCTATTATTGTTCGATATCTTAATTGAAAGTCATAGCGAAGTTAATATAACTACTTTCATAAAATAAATTTTTATTTTAATTTGCCCAGTCAATAGAACCGACTGAATGTTTTTATTCTAAAAAGTTTTCTTGGCTTCATGAATATTAACTAACCATTCCATTCCTTTAATTTGCTATTATGTTAGTAAGAAAAAAATCTTTCATTAGAAAAAAATAGCTTAAAATCACTTCTCCGAAAAAAAAAATATGCTGCTAAAATCAATTTGGAAAGTTAAATTACAGGAATAATTTCACGAGAGAAAAAAGACTATAAAGTTTCTCTTCAATCTTCTTTGAATAATTTTTTTCTCTACTTTAATTAAGAAGTCAGCTCTATTTCTTTAACTCATTATCTGTTCCTTAAAACAATTACCGAACCTTTTTTCAGCTTCGTTCATCATTTTGCAAGAAAATAATAGAAAAAAATAATAATAATAATTTTCGCTAGTTATTATATGCCGGTACTAATAAGTTTCATCAAAAGTCTCCTCTAATTTAATATTAAAATGTAGAAGAAAATTATTTAATTTCTATTATTTGTTTAAGTACATCAGAAAGTTAAATTAGGAAATTATTGAAAATCTATTAGAATTTGGTACTTAAAATGCCTGCATCAAGAAGATATGATGAAGATATTTCTATTTAAGAGACGGTATTTTTGTAAAATGATCGAAGATTCTCAAATAGAGTAATAATTACTTTTAACTTAATATATTTATAAAGATTTGTTTTTATGAAATAATGTAGTCTCTCATTTAATGAAATTTTGATCCATTTTTTTGGAAATAATTATTTTGATAAAATATATTATACTTGACAGAGTTTTATTAAAATTTATTTTTCTTATTCAACGAAAAGAAATAATGAAGATTATTTATCTATGTAAAATCTTTTATTAATTTGAGAAGCTATAATTTTTTGGAATCAACTTCTGAATTATTTTCACGGTAGTAAATTCAATTTTGACAATATGTATCATTTCAACAATGATTCCCATTTGACAATGTGTAAATATCATATATAATATGAGATTCCTTATATTAATATCTGCTATACTATATTTGGTGTTGTACTAGTATATTGGTTTGTCGCTCTACATTCATTTTTTTTTTCACACTTTAGGCTAATTAGACCGGGACCTAAAGTTTAACGTGGATTTCGAACCACTAAGAAACATCCATACCACCTCCAGGATACGAACCTGAAGCCTGTGGTACGAAAGGCCAGAGCGCTAGCCAATTGGCCATCAAGCAGCTTTTAAATTAAGTCTTTTAGATATGCTTCTAATTAACGACAAATGTTTAAACACGAGTTTTTTGTAATACTAGTTAATAACAAAATTGAGTTAAGTTAACAATAGTGTAAAATTTATTAATTTTCTAATTAGGTATGTAAATGTAATGCATGATTCCTGTTATTGTTCCGAATCTTAATTGAAAGTTTAGACAGAATTTAATATCACTATTTTCATAAAAAATGTTATTTTAATTTGCCTAGTCAAAAGAATGACTGAATGTTTTTATTCTAAAAAAGTTTTTCTAGACTTCATGAATATTAACTAACCATTCCATTCCTTTAATTTGCTATTATGTTAGCGAGAAAAATCTTTCATTAGAAAAAAAAAATTAGCTTAAAAATCATTTCTCCGAAAAAAAATATATGCTACTAAAATCAATTTCGAAAGTTAAATTACAGAAATAATTTCACGAGAGAAAAAGACTACAAAGTTCTCTCAATCTTCTTTGAAAGATTTTTTTCTACTTTAATTAAGAAGTCAGCTCTATTTCTTTAACTCATTATCTGTTTCTTAAAACAATTACTGAACCTTTTTCAGTTTCGTTCGTCATTTTGCAAGAAAATAATAGAAAAAATAATAATTTTCGTTAGTTATTATATGCTAGTACTAATAAAGTTTCATCAAAAAGGACTCTCTAATTTAATATTAAAATGTAGAAGAAAATTATTTAATTTCCAATATTTGTTTAAGTACGTCAGAAAGTTAAATTAAGAAATTATTGAAAAATCCTATTAGAATTTGGCACTTAAAATGCCTGCATCATCGTCTGTGAAGATATTTCAATTTAAGCGATGGTATTTTGTGAAATGATCGAAGATTCTAGAATGGAGTAATAATTACTTTTCGCTTAATATATTTCTAAAGTTTTGTTTTTAGAAATAATATAGTCTTTCATTTAATGAAATTTTTAATCCATATTTTTGGAAATAATTATTTTGAAAGGTTCATTTTGATAAATCATATTATATCTGAAAACGCTTTATTAAAATTGTGTACTTTCCTTTTTCAAAAGAAGTGAAGATTATTTATCCATACAAATTCCTTTTTTATAATTTGAGAAGCTGAAATTTTTTAAGATCAACTTCTGAATTATTTTCATTTTAGTAATTCAATTTTGATAATATGTATCATTCCAACAATGATTTCTATTTGTAAGCCTAATGATTGTCAATTTGTTCTTGTCTTGCTATTGGTAATTTTAAGGGAACTGGTCGATTTCTAGAGATTTGGATTATTTCTAAGGGAATTCTCAACGTTGTTAGAGGCATTTATAAAACCTTTTTACAAAAATGTTATTAGAGAGTTTACATTTGATTATGAAATAAGTTTTATTGTATCTGTTTGTTTTTATTTCAACGAAACATACAACAAAATTGTAATATTTTGAATATAATTAGCTGCCTTTTTAATATGATATCTATATTATATTTGATGCTGCCTTATTAAATTACAAAGCATCTAGTTTATAAAAAATATGGAAATTAAATTGTATCAGCTACACACCTGCAAATCTATACGTTACAATCGTTTAGATCTATATAATGTTTTGATTAAGCATAAATTTGTAGTTTAATCAGCGTATATAAAGTATTAAAAACCTTTTTCGTTTTCGTATAGAGTATTGTGTCTTAATAACAACAGCCCGACGCAGAGATGATTTGTCTCTGACATGCAGCGCTTGGTGTATCCTAGTACAGTATGGGCGTGGCGTGGATCTTAAGAGCTTCCGTTTCCCTTGCCTTTTCCGGTCCATCCATTATATCCCATACTCATCCCCTTCCAGCTCTCTGTAAATGAACGTACTGCGCTGTTGTAAAGAACGAATGTAAAACAACTGCTGACCAAACCGCTGAAAAAAAAACCAAATTGCTGAAGTTTTTAATCTAGTATAACTCCACGGGTTTTTATAATTAATAACATTAAACGACTTCTTTCCATTTTATTCCCTTTCAACAATTTTTGTCACTTTTATATATAATAAAATATGTAATTCTGAAATCTATTTGTGCTATGCAGGAAAGACTACATTGTTTAAATATGATCCATTTTCTGCTTAACAAAGATGAGCGCTTTTGAACGCATACTTCAGAATGATTGTTGAAATTTCGAGGACTACAGTTCGATTACCTATATTAATATGACTTCACCAATTAGAAAATCATTTGCTCATATTAACTTTAAAAGAAAATTAGAAATGTTAAATAATTGTTAGGTGTGAAAAAAAAATCAAGCGTCTTTAAAAAGAATTATTAGTCATGAAATTTGGAGAATTTTTGTATGGAAAAAATGAATACTAACTTTTAAAAATAAAATAGGGTCAATTTTAGATCAACGTAAATTAGTGTATTTGATGGTGGCAGGGATGTTTGTTAGTGGTTTGGAATCCACGTTAAATTGGGGGTCCTGGTCTAATTATCCTAAAGTATGCACAAAATGACCATAGAGCGGCAGTCATACAAAATTCAACGTTTCTTCTTATTTAACATTTCTAAAAATTAAGAATATTGTAAGGCAATTATTAGATTAACTATAAACATATGAGTTTTGGGTCACCCTTGTATTAGGTATTTGTTAAATAGACATAATAATTAATGTTGATGCGTAAAACATACATTTTATTTTTTGGTAAATGCCTCCAATTCTGTTTTGTCTCTATATTTTGATAATGGACTTGCAAAGAAAATAATTCTGATAATTATTCTATTCTATCATACTTCTTGAATACTAAGTAGTTGATAAAAAGACAAAGGTAATAAATAATTGTGACATAATAAATAATTTTGATAATTAAAACATACATTTTTTTGTACGATGCCTCCATATTTTGATAATTATCAATATTATTTTACCACTTTCTTTTTTTGACATACTTCTACTTGAATTCTAAGTAGCTGGTAAAAAGGCAACGGTGATACATTAAATTCTAAAAAATTCTAACCTTTATAAAAATAAAATAAATAGAAAACTATATAGAATACAATTATTTTATTAAAATACAATATAACTGATAAAAGCCAAAATAAAGAAATGATTATTAAGAAAGAGATTTAAGAAGCATATTAAGTTGGAAAACTAAACTATTGCTCAAAGTGTGTAGAAAAATCCAATTAACATTTCAAAGATAACAAATATTTTAGAGAGTATTACTGATTTCTTTTATTTTATAAAGTGCATTAAACTAGTAGTTGTCAAGTAGAAATAAGTTTACATCTCACACAGTGGTATATAAATATTTCTAAATTTAGATTCTGTAAGAAGACAAGCGATTATATGATTAGTTATTTTCTTCTTTCACAGGTGCAGAGATTCTCTTCTAAAAAGTAAAATGATTTTAGATATGTTCGAGAAAAACTATCATCGCTTCTACGTAAGATTTATTTCTCAGAAATATTTTTACTGCATCTTTAGAAACTTTAGGTAATGTCTAAAACTTTCCTTCCAGTCTTATAGCTGATCCTCAACAAACAGATAGTTGTCAATTATTTTTGAAATAAGAAATGGTATATTGAGTAAAAAGAAGAGAAACATATTTGTTTGTCTTCAGCAAATATTTTTGGTAAAACTCCTATTAATAGGAATTTTAAACACAGAATTCCTTGTAGAGTTATTTTTAGTCTTATTTATGAAATAAAAGATGATAATCCTTAAATATAATTGCTTAATCAAAATGTTTAATGCTTCTCAAAATTGCTAAAAACATTACTCAATTAAAATTTAACGGAGATTTTTAAAAATGCAATTCAATTATAATCTTTCTTTATATTTTTGAATTAATTTTAACTAAAAAATGTAACATGAATTTTTTCCATTAAAATTCCAGGAACTTTACTTCATTTTCTATTCATTTATATTTCCTCCCTTATCGTGATCTAGTCTTTCTTCTCGATAATCTTACAAACTATTATTCTCTCTTTCAAGAAGTTCAAATAACTTTATCTCAAACAAACACGAGCTTATTTTTATGGAACTCGTAGCCTCCATATTTTGATAATGGACCTAGAATAGAATAATTATCTGTATTTTTGTATATCTGCAGCTACAACTTTTTACTTCAACTTCATCATAAATAAAAAAATTCTTATCTGAGGCATTTACGCAGAACTTTGATAATGCAAACAAAAAATATACTATTTTTCTACTTCAAGGAAATATAAATAACCTTCTATTCCTTCCATGCAAATTTTTTGTATTCATTTTTAAAATATTGATGATTATTTCAGCTTGCAGGAGTTTCAAAAGCAAAATATGTCGTGCCGATACATATTTATAAAAATATGGTTTTTGAATTTTGAAAACCATTTTCTTTATAAGTACTAGTTTTCTCATATTCATATTTATAGTAAACACATAAAAACGTGATACAATAGAAAATGTATGCTTTTCAGTAGATATTACGGTCAAACAAAATAGTTTCTAGAAAAGTTATTGTCCGTTTGAAAACATGAAAACCATTCCAGATATGGGAAATTAATGAGTTCAGGAAAACAATGCATGACAAAGGAAGAGTTACACAGAATGAAATATTTTTGCATAAAGAAGAAGTAAACAGAAAAGAAGATGTATTAATATAGGAAACATAACGTTTATTTCATGGGTTAGTAATATTATTTTTCAAGCATTAATACAATTTAACTTTCAAAATATTGAGTCAAGTCCGAAGCGAAATTGACCACTCATATAACAAATAGTCGGTGAAAAATCAAGAAAATTTTTAAAAAGTACATTAATAAAAAGAAAAAATATTTGAAAGCAAGATTACTATACAGCCAGTGATGTTGAATTCAGTGCCAGAAAGGGAATGAAGAGGAATGTTACGAATTGTTAAAAGTTGCACAGGTGAGCCACAAAGAACCTATTGTCGCATTTGCTCAAAGATCTCGGGTGTAATGGTGATGTCTGTCGCAATAGCGATGATCCATACTGTGAGATCATCCAGTGTCATCACAGGTTTCATGAACGAGTGATTTAAGATCACCGAAAATATTAACTCTGTATTCTTGATATCTTATGAAGTCGGCGCCCGAGCCACACTTCCAGTTCGTCCAATCCATCTTTCGAGATATGTAGCACGGAAAATATTGTGAATCACAGCAGAAAGGTGTTGATGCACCATCATATAGCAATTGCATGTTTTATTGCATTGTGACCGGCACTTGCAGAAGTATTTTCACTACTAATATAGCTCTGGTTTGTGATCTATGGCAATTTTTATTCATGTTGCCTACAGCCACACTTTTTGAGTTTGCTTCCGTTTCAAGAGACATATTTAATTTTAATATGGCACCTTTAACTCTACTCATGACCCAATGATAATGCGCTCAAGCTAGTAGGCGAATACACAGGAATTAGACTTTCCAGTATGAACCACGATGGCAAATGTGATAGCATCACTCATATAAGATGCATGGAGAGATATACTCGGTTTAACTATCATACGGTACAAATGTAAATGCGTTGCAGGTAATCGTGAATGTTCAGCCAGAAAGGTAATCACTTCATCCATTAATAAGTGTATTGTTTTAGCATACATAAATGGAATATGAAGACCCCGATGTATAAAAAAGCATGTATAAAGTATTTATGAAACAAAGTAATAGAAATCCTCTTTAGGTATTATAAACTAATGTTTGTGAAAATTGCAACACCATGAAGGACTTACGCGAGTGAGCTGAAATTTTCAGGAAATGCAAATTAGCGCATGATATGCAAATAATTAGAATTTCAAATCCGTAGCGCATGCATATGCTGAGCAGAGCCCTCTGAACGGCGGATGGATCCGAATAAATAGACGGCTGTAGCGAGGCGTGTATGGTTATCGGTGGTTATCTGTTAGTGGTAAACGTTAGTTCAATCCTTACTTATGCCTCTTCGACGAAAGACAGCGAGATTTGAACAACTTACAGAGTTTGAACGGGGAGAATCATCGGCCTTCGTGAAGCTGGATTGTCTTATCGTGCAGTAGCCGCTCGTGTGCAGAGTAACAGCAGCACAGTGATGCGTCTTTGGAAGCAGTGGACGGACGAGTGACGGACAACTCGGAAATCCGGGAGTGGACCCCGAAATGTGACGTCAGCTCGCGATGATAGACACCTGGTCCGCAGGGCGCTGACGGACCGTACAGCTTCCTCTAGACAATTGGCAGCACAGTGGTCAATAGCTACAGGTGTTTCATTGTGTGCTTCATCAATTCGTAGCCGTCTGCTGCAGCGTGGACTGCGCGCAAGGACTCCTTTATACAGGATCCCTCTCACGCTAAACCATCGCCGCCTGCGTCTACAATGGGCCGCTCAGCATAGAGACTGGCGTGCTGATTGGCAGCATGTCGTGTTTTCTGACGAATCCCGCTTTAATTTGTGGTACCATGATGGCAGCATTCGTGTCAGACGCTATGCCGGTGAACGCCACCTTCCGGAGTGCATTATCGAACGCCACAGTGGACGAACACCCGGAGTTATGGTCTGGGGTGCCATAGCATATCATGGATGATCTCAATTGCTAAGAATTGTGGGCAATCTGAACAGCAACCGGTACATCAGTGAAGTTCTATAGCCCCAAGCTGTTCCCTTCCTTCAAAGCTTTCCAGGCGCTGTATTTCAACATGACAATGCCCGCTCTCATATCGCTAAGGACTGTTCAATCCTTCTTTGCAACGCGGCAGGTACAGCTTCTTCCTTGGCCTGCGTATTCCCCCTGATATGTCGCCGATTGAACATGTGTGGGATTTCGTTGGTCGGTGTCTCGCTCGTGATCCTCGTCCTGTTGCTTCTGCAGACGAACTTTGGGTGCGCATACAAACAATATGGAATGCTCTTCCTCAGGCAGACATTCAAAATTTGTTTGACTCCATGCCGCGTCGTGTAGAAGCACTTATTGCGGCGCGTGGTGGCTACATAGAATACTGATTTCGATCTCTTGTTATTGTTTGTTTGCTTTGAATATTTAATCATTTATTTGTACTACTACCACTCAACTGTGTATTAAATTTCATTCAATTATGACGATTCCTTCATAGTGTTACAATTTTCACAAACACAAGTTTATATTCTGTTATTTCTAGCCGAACTTTAGACTTGTTTATTATTGTAGAGTGTAATAATAAATAACACCAAATTGGAAGAATAATATTACGATAAATTATTCTCTTATAGTAAATATCAATATTTATGTAATAGTTGGGTGACAAAAGAAAAAAAACAGCTACTATTTCCTTTGCGAGAATAGTATTGCTTATATGTGATAGCTTCGTTTTATGCGCTCATTGACTAAATGCGTTTCATTTCATTTCATTGCATTTATTAATTTATTATTCTAAAGAAAGAAAGAAAATAAGTTGAAATAAGAAATCTTCGTTTGTTTTAATATAAACTTCCCATCATTTACGTTTATTTGTGCAAATGATATTTCTAAAACCATGACATGCATCAATGCAATTGAAATGCAAATCAATGCAATCAAGATACAAGCATATTTTATTAAAATATAATTCAATATTCATCTTCAATATTTCTACAATACTCCTTCAATATTCTTCAATATTTATATATATATTGAAGAATATAGAATATTCTTCAATATTTATTTATACGCTCAATATTCTTCAATATTTATATATATATTGAAGAATATAGACTATTCTTCAATATTTATTTATACGTTGTACATAAAAGTTCTTCACAAATACTTAAAATTAATTCATTACTTTAATTAAAATAATGTTTTTAATTGGTTCATAATTTGCTAAACAATGCACCTGTCAATTTAAATATATAACCGAATAATTCTGTTTACAGTACAACATTAGCCACATAGAATCAATACAATATTTATTATTCAGTCCTTAAAGCTTATCGTTTCAATTTCTAAACGAAGGAAAATTGCTGATCTTTCCGTAAATCTCAACATCGTCAGCCTGATAAAAAAAATATCCTGTCTCTTTTTATTTAGCATTACGAAAAGAAGCTGTTTCAAAGGGACCCAGTAATCGATCAGAATGAAATAAAATCCTTATATCTGCATAGAATCCTCGCATTACATTGTCGAACGCAATCGATTGCCTCGAATCTTTTTCCTTTCTTATTCTTCTTAACTGTACACAAAGGATTTGTTTACTTCTGTTTTTGAAAGTTCTTCAGCAGACAACAGAGTGATTGCCTTGGTCTGTAACAGGGACAAAACAAAAATAGTGTATACCCACACGATAACCTATCCTGTTGCATTTGTCTGCTGCACAATCGAAGTAATTGTTATTGTCTGTATCTTTGCAACGCTTTTTTGTTGTGACCACAAACCAAAAGTTTGTGGATCTCAGGAATGTGTTAGATTTGTGAAAGTCCCGAGAAGTTAATACTCACTGTAACTTCATCACAAGTTGCATTAAAATAAAACAATTCGAAAACTAACTAATATATATATATATATATATATACATAATATAAAAAAAAAGCAAATAAGAAATGTTTTGTTCGGTATTGCATATATTAATTAGTGTTTTTATATTTTGACTGTATTTTATACCACTTCTTTTTGTCGATTTTTTTGTTTAAAAATATTTTTCACATTTATATACAAATTTTACTTTATTATAATATCATAAAAAAAAAAGCAAATAAGAAATGTTTTGTTCGGTATTGCATTATATTAATTATTGTTTTAATATTTTGACTGTATTTTATAATGATAAGTTAATTGGTTTTTATTTCTCGATATTTTTTTTTAAAATGATTTTTTCACATTTATTAATTGATTTAAATTTTCAAATTTTACTTTATTGCCAGAAATAATCACATCTATTTCGTTTCAAGCAATTTAAAATTTAAAGGGAATAAAATTAATTAAAAGGTGTCATGTTGGGGTAATTTAAAAGCGGACATGTTATTGTAAAAATTTAAAAGGGAATTTCTTAAAAAGGAGATTTTTAAAGAGGACATGTTAGAGTTAATCCCTTCTACAGAAATAAAACATCCGTAGATGGACATTTCGCATCCAGACAAGGAAGCTATTGAAATGGATATATTTTAAAATATATAACAGACTAACATTTTAACATAAGTCTGTCATCATCACGTCAAAACCTTTATGAATAACTTGAACAGAAATGAATTCTGCGCATTTATACCTGCTCTACGCGATGCTACTGCCATCTGAAAATTTGCATAATAGAAAAGAACGTTTTAACATAAGTTGTAAAATAAAATCTGCAGTAAAAAAAAAGTTAAATAAAAATTGTATTAATAATATTATATTTCAAACAAAATTAATCTCTTAATCAAAATCTTATATTACAAAAAAATTACCAGTTATAGTTTTAAATAAAATTGATATATGAAATGGGGAACTCTGATATCAGGCGGGACTCTGGTATCTTATCTTTGAACTATCTTAACATCAATTTTTAAAAGTTTAATCTAAACTATGATCTTTTTATTACAATTTTTAGCCACTTTTAGTGCAATTGAGATAATAAAATAGAAAGTTTGTAGTAACTTTGTAAACTTTTAACTATTTTATTTTCTTTATAATTACTTGTCGCAAAATATTCGCTTGAAGATAAATAAATGATGTTGATAATTTGTTGTTTTACAACATGAAATGTTTGTGACGTTTAAATATACTCAATATTCAAATCAACTAATTTTTTTTTTATGTTTTTGTTTCATATTCTAGCAATACATTTTTAAATTGTTTGTCCATAAAATATTTTTGAAAATTAAAAACTGAAGCATAATTTAACATATTTAAAGAAATCTTTCTGTAAAATTTTGCTTTAAGGTTGTTAAGTTTAAAAAATCATCACATCTCTTGCATTTTCTATTTTTGTTAAATAAGATATATATTAAGTAAAATTATTTAGATTTTTTTAGTGTTTCTTTGTTAAATAAATATATACCTCTCATTATATGTGACAGTAATACATAGATGTTAATTTCTCAAATTTTATTTTAAGCATGTTGATACATGCTCATTTAAATCTCTAAAAATATTTCTAAACACGTATCGGAAAGAAATTTTTTTTCATATAATTTAAATATAAGTTTTTATTTAGATGTTTTAATTAAATATATGTGCATTTATATAAAATTTTAATTGAATTATGTAAATTATGTTCTTAATTAAATACATATATGTAATTTATGCATTAAACTTTATAAATGATGACTTAAGATATGTTACTACTTTTTTTAATTAAAGAAAAAAATTGAAATTTTTTTAAAAACAGTTTCAGAATTATATGATTCAAAACAAGAAAAGTTTCATTAACAAATTGAAATCTGCTTTATATTTATTTTTCAATGAATATTATGGAGAAGTTGGTAAAAAAATATTAAAGTTTTAAAAAAATCATTTGATGTTAAAATGTGAAAAGGTTTAATTAACCAATTAGGATCATTATTACATTTGAGTCCAATTAATTATTTAAATCAAAGTAAGCAAAAGGAGGTCTAAGAGTCTTTTACACAAAATTAGATAAAAATATATTTTAATTGAGTAATGAGTTTCTTTTGATTAAGAACGTTTCACCACTTAACAACGCCTTAGCTGATTATACCGAGTATACTTGCATCTGCTCTGAAATTAATTTTTAATTCTTGACTGAAATAATTATTTTTGTGCAACATTTTATTATTCTTAGGCAAACATGAGTTCACACGGGATATGGTACATCTGCCCACAGTCATTCTATTATGACTTAATGTGTGTTTTACATACATTTGACTGGATGTCCATCGGAAGTCAAAAGATTGGCAAGGAACTGCTGGTTATTTATCGATTATCAATTCAATTTCCACAATTTTTTCTTAAAATAAATAAAAATGAAGACATTTCAGGGATTTTAGCAATGATGTATTATATGGTAACCTCGAATGGTCTGACAATGAATCAGAGGATTATAATTCCTGTTTCAAATAATAAATAAATAATGATAATATAACATAATAACTTCAAGTAACAACATTGATGGCGACAACAACTTAAAAAATAACAATAATGAAGGCAACAACAACTTAAAATGACAGCAATGATGGCAACAATAACTTCAAATAATAATGAAAACGGCAACAACAACTTCAAATAACAATGAAAACAGTCAACAACAACTTCAAATAACAATGAAAACGGCGACAACAACTTCAAATAACAGCAATGATAACGACAACTTCAAATAACAAATGAAAACGACAACAACTTCAAATGGCAACAACAATGACAACGACAATAACAACTTCAAATAACAACAAGGACAACGACAACAATATCTTCAAATAACAACAACTTCAAATAACAAGAATGAAATCGATAACAACAACTTTAAATAATAACAATGACAATAACAGCAACAACTTTAAATAACAATAATTTCAAATAACAACAGCAGTAACTTCAAATAACATCAGCAATAACTTCAAGTAAGAACAACAATATCTTCAAAAAACAACAGCAACAACAACAAAACTTGAATTAGTGAAATAATAAATGAAACAAGATCAAATTTATTGCTCGTAATTTTAACAATTTCTATTTTTGATTTTTGGAAAAAAAATGTTTTGAAAAATTACTGATATTTTTTTTTTTTTTTTAATTCGTTGATGTATAAATCTGATTGTATTACTCTAATAAAATCTTTTAAAACTGTCATTAAATAATACAATTTTTTTGTTAAATTTTTACGTCATTTTACACAAAATATCTATTAAAATTTATCTAACCTCCAATATGTTTCAAGATCAATATTCGAACTTAAATGTTTTTATAATGAATGTTATTAACCTGACCAGATGGTGGACTTTGATAGACATTACGAAGCGTCACGCAAGAGATGTCTGTGAACTTAAAGCCGCCTTATTGGTTTCAGTACGAAAATAGAATGAGCGATCGTGACTACTGTAACAGATGATGAATTCAGATATCGACATATGCAATCACGAAACTGCTTAATAGGGAGATGAAACATTTCCTCACGCTCAGTAAAATATCGAAAGTGTGGGTGTGTTACAGCAGAGATGCATATTCAGTCAATTATAGTTTTGAATTTCTATGAGAGCATGTATTGATTTTTGTTGGTGTTATTTCACGTGTGAAGCATGTACTAAAAATCATTCAATGGGAAAATAATAGCTATTATGTACAATTAAAAATGTATTTCTAGGACAAGAAGTTTTATGTCTTTAATTAATTTAATTATCTTTATCTTTCTAATTGAAAATAATCTTTATTAAAAGATGTTATTTATTTTTTAGCCAGAACTCAAAACTTGACGAATAAAGCTCAGCTTTATCCATCAAGATTAATATGCCCGCATTATTTTTACATTTAATGACATTACATTTCATTGTAAAGTTCCAAATTGGAAAACGACTGCATTGAAAGAGGGAACTGATGTTCACTTAGAAAACTAAATTACTTTAAATTGCTTTGAAAATTAACACTATTGTGTTAATTATCAAAGCAATTTAATTCCTTCGATTTAATTTAATCCTCAAAGCATTTTATTTCTTTCAACAATCGTTTCATATTAAGACTGTTCTTAGAATACAGGCTTGTAGTGTGCAGGTTGGGCGCCCAGATTGTAAATGGGTATGGTTGGATTGAGATATTCGGCATACAGTTTGGAGAACTCGCAACTTTATTAATACATGCACAAACACCCCATACATACAATTAGAGACATACAATATTTAACACATTTAAAAACTGGTAACTGTATATTCGTGGAGGGATTCCA
This sequence comes from Caerostris extrusa, assembly GCA_021605095.1. NCBI lineage: Eukaryota > Metazoa > Arthropoda > Arachnida > Araneae > Araneidae > Caerostris > Caerostris extrusa. Next base: position 168,391 of record BPLR01016831.1, read on the forward strand.
CTTCTAAGCCGTGAACCCGATGCTCAGCTGCACGCAGGATGTGCGAATCACACTTTCTCTCCTCGTGAGAGTCTGTAGGCCAACTAATATGCAACGTTGCAACTAATATGCAATATATTTAATCTGGGGATGTGAGACCAGGAAATAAACGTTTCTCAGCTGAAGATCAGGTTGTGCTGCACTTTCTCTCGGGTGAGAGTCTCGAGGCCTACTGATCCTTTCTCCTGAATGCCACAGGGGCGCTCTTATCAGTGTAGGATGAAACATGGTTGCAAGCTTTTATTACTGCGAATTTCAAAAACTCATAAATGCTAGCTGAGTTGTGCATAATTACCAATTCAAAATATAAAAAAAAAACAAGAAAGGTTTAAATTTCTGTCACAAGAGTATATTAATGCAAAAATAATCTTCCTGCTACTGATTTCACATACGAAGTAAAAGTATTTCTTAATGAGCTCAGAGACTTTCTGACAGTTGATGTTGTTCTATAAATAATTTTTTAAAAAACAAGTCACCAATTACATTAATCTACAATATAGTACAATATCAATTACATTTGGAACAAGAGATTCAATATTTATTATTTATCATCTTATTTCCATAAAAAAGAAAATCAACAACATTAACAACAAAAACTCTTTTTGCAACCTTATATTTTTAATACTTTAATTTAAAAACATTCCGACTATATTATTACTAGTTTTATATAATTATTAAATTGTTTGCAATATTTAATGATAAAAAAGCATTTAAACACAAAAAGCGTTTAAAAGAGCCATATTTTATTTATGTCTGAGAACTATTCCATAGGGATTGAAACTGTTTACGTAATAATTATTTTGTTATTGACATTATGTTTATTTTATCATCATTATTACAACTATTACATCACCAAAGTTATTTAATGTTTCATTTCCATCAAATACAATTTTTTTTTTTAAATCCAATGTTGTAAATATTTTTACTTTTAGTAAAAAGGTTTTTCCTGTACATTATTATTAATGTAACAGAAACTAAAAAGAATTTCAAAATAATAACATTTAATGATAAAAAAAGTATTGAGTCATGATCATTTTAGTTTTAATCAAGAAGATGGCTGAAACTTAAGTGTTTAGTCAAATTTGAAATCAAGTTAATCAAGTTAAAACCGCATTTAAAATTTAGTCACATTAGAAATTATTTGCGCGTATTATTAATAATAATTGCATACTAACATATTTTCTTTATCGTCATTCTTTCACGGTCTTTTTAAATCTGCCGTCAGAAACAACAAGCAAATAAAAATAAATTTTAGAATTTACATAATCGGTTTTAAAAAGATTTGTAGAATATTTTTCGAAAAAGATTTATGTAAATACTCGCCTGGTGTAGAATAATACGATTTTAAAGAATCCGAGAACTCGTCCTGGAATTTTGATTACAAGAAAATTTTTATTAATATAAACTACTTCATTATTCTGTGTCTTATATGCCAGATATTCTATTTTTTTAAATGATTTAGTATTACTTGTTATTTTTTAAACAATATTATTTTTATATAAGCAAAATATGTATTTTTATTACATTTAAAAATTTTATTATAATTTGCGTCCCTTTTTTTGTATATCATTTGAAAAAAAATTTAAATTCAGTATTAAATTTTGTTTGAATAATAGCTAAAATATGACTTTAAAGTTTTGAAAATTTTTAATCATTGGATTTTGATATTTTCTGACTTGGTATTAAAAGCGTATTTAATTATTTTTTTCATCGCACAAATTTTTGTACATTTTCAATTTTTATATTTAAATATAAAAATTATATAATATATTTTTATATCTTTGATAATAAATATATACTATATATTTTTATATTTAAATATATTTTAATTTTTATATTTATATATATTCTTTCTTAAAATTTTGTATATTTTTTAATGTAAAGTTTTCTTGAGAGATTGCTGATGGTTTTATTAATGATAAATATTTAACTTATGAGGAAAAAGAGTTAAATTCAATAGTAAGTTTACAATGTTTTGTAACGCAAAAATGTTTAGAATACAAATAGTGTTTTTTTAAATAAATAAAACAAAAAAAATAGCTGTGAACAATGAAAATGAATTTTAGATCTTTGAAAGTTTCATATTTTTCTTAACACAACCCTTTTTTTAAATTAAAAGAATATATTTTAAAATATTCTTTTACTACAATTTTGTACTTCTTAATTTTTAAGATTTTTGCCTACGATATTTTTAATATAATGTTTGCTGTTCAAATAAAATTACAATGAATTTGAATCACTTAAACACGTGTCTGAATAAAATTAAATTTAAAAATGCATTAATATTTTTATCGTAAAATTGGGAAGGAACCAATAAAAAAATATGATAGACACCAATGAATTGTTTTTAATACTGCCAGTTACTAAATCGACATAAATGTCGATATTAATGATAAATTAGAGACAATGTATACGAAAAACAATCCCAATATCTTCATGAGTATCTCATTCAATTCCAATTAAATCATAATTACTGAATTCCTTTCAGCTGCCGTTCCAATAAAATTGCATGGAGACAGTCCATCATAATCCATCATGCTTGTCACAGTTAATTAAATCGATTTTCTCTAACAATTAAAGAGTGGAATTGAAGTCATCAGGATTTAAGTCTATATTAATTACTGTAATTGATAGATATTTACTTTAAATTCTGTGAGCAAACCTTGTTTAGGTTTAAAACAATTGCAGTTTTAAAAAGAAAATTCTATTATGTGAAAAAAAAAACATTTAATAGAAAAACACGACCGTATCCATGCATCTCATAAAAAGTAGCATTATTATGATTAAATAAACAAGTCATATATACACGCATGCTATATTGCTTTCAATAAATATACTTGCAGATGTTCGGTAACGAATGTTTAAATAATTGTCATTACTTGAAACAAGATATTGTAGCGTTTTTCTCACGGAAAAGATATAGCATTTCTGTTCCCAGGGAAAGAAATGTATAGTCTTTAACAAGTGCATAATAACAACCTGTCACTCAAATTTGAGAGCAGATAAGCAGTATCGTGGATATTTATACTACATGCAATTAATGTTTTGTTCTAATGAGAACACCCTATCACTCAAACCTGATAGCAGATAATCAGTGTCTTGGATAATGATACATCATAAAATTAGCTATTGTCTGTGCGACCTTCACAATTTGAAATAATTACAGATTGCATACGAACTGCACCATGAGTTGTTGCATCGTGAGTGGTTATAAACCATGTGCTGAGGAGCGCCGACTCCAATGAGAAGTGAGGGAAGCTGACCGTTCGCACCCCTTTTGAAGAATTTTCTTAAAGGGAGGTTTTTGGAGAAAAAGAAGAGTTCTGCGTTGAGTTGACAAGAAGTGTTTTTTTTTTTTCTGAAAGTGACTGAACAGGCCTGAGATTCGGCCTGTTATAGGCTGAGATGTTACAATATGAATCTGCTAAAGATGTACTGCTTAGATATTAAATACTAATATCACTAAGACCTCTATAATTTGCATATGACATAGCGTCTTACTCTATTGACAGAAACGCCAATTTTATTGTTAATTTTTTTTAAAATTATTAATTAATCAAAATTATTATAAAAGAAAATATAAAAGAATTTCATTTAATTCCTATTAAATCATTATTAATTTAATTTCGAATATTTGTTCAGATAAATCTCAGCGGAAATTATCAATATTTTACATCGTAACATAAACATTTATGTCACAATTAATTAATTTTACAATCTTGAACAATAATTGCTCATCAGTCACTAATGGTTAAAATTTGTTTGTGAAGAAAATCGTTACCGCTCTTGAACATACGCCTTAGTCACGCAATCTTAAACAATTGGCTTATAACAGTTTCCGGTGGCTTGATGGTCGATTGGCTAGAGCTCTGGCCTTAAGTACCACAAGTTTCAGGTAAAAATACTGGCGATAGCATGGATGTTTGTCAGGGGTTCGGAATCCATGTTAAACTGTAGGCCCCGGTTTAATTAGCCTAAAGTGTGCAAATAAATGACTGTAGAGCGACAAACCAAATCAAATCTATCAGTTTTCGAGGTTTAAAAATGATATTAAAAAAGACAGATTTTCTTCAATTCTGAGGATGCCATTCAAAATGCATCAACACAGGTAACGGTATTTTTAGATAATTTGTCCAAAGAATGCTTTCAACAACTGTACCAACGTTGGGAGAAATAAGTGTAAGCATTAGGAGAATGAGTTGAAGGCACTGAAATGAAATTATAGAAATTTCATATAAACAAATTTTTAAAAATTCATTTCGGCAGCCTTTGATTCTAGTAGTACTAATAGTATGAATAAAAAAGTTATTTATAATTTGTTGGCAGTATTATTAAATTTCTTTTACTTAATTTTCAGAACCGATGCTTTTGTTGATCAATATTTTAAAAAATGTAATCAAGAAAACTATCCTAAAATCGAGTAAAAATGGATTAATTTAAGGTGGATTTATTTTCCTATTAAATCTTCATTAATTTCAGAGTTCTTGTTCAAATAAAACTAAACGTAAATTATCGATCATTAATCATCGTAACATAATTATCTGTGTGCCAATTAATTAAATTCAGAATCTCCAATAACGATCGTGCGAAAGTGAAGGCATCATGGATTGAGTCTATTTATTCATTAGCTACTCTAAACTATTAATAAATCATTCATTTTAATTATGAGCTTAGTTTAAAGCACTTATGGAAAATGGACGAAATTCTTAGTTTTCGAATAAGTTTATTTAATATCTAAATAATTGTGACGTGCTATTTTACATCACACAGTATGAAGCAATAGCATTTCATGTTTAACTGCCACTCATGACAACTATGCACACACCCTTTTAGTGTTCCCTTTAAAACAAACATGTATGCAAATATACGAAGGGTCGAGATAATGGTACTATATAGAATGATGCATGCGTCTATGGAGATTATATTGTTAGAATTATAAAGTAGTTTTTAGAAAGTTGAAATAATGTTAGTTAGAGTAGGCTTCTAATTTAACATATAAACCAGGAATTTCAATGATACATTAATAATTTGAATTAAGTTACTAATATATCAGCGAGTAAATTACTAATTATTATAGAAATTCTACTGTAAAATGGCGAGAGGCAGTTTCGTGGGATTTTCAAGGGTTACTGCACCACATTAGGAGAACGCGTTGGAAATTGCTTCCATATAAGTTGAGAAGGTACTAAATACTCTGTAACCATCATCATCACTGGCTCAAATCACTTTAAAAAGTTCTGATTGCAATGCATATAATCTCCAATAAAATTTAAGGAGTATTTATGAATTTCACAAGCTATCGTTTTGTTTTGATATGTATCGGTGGACCTAGTGTTATACTTACTCATACCACGACCAGCTCATCGGTGGTTGATAAAGGGAGAGCTTCCAGACCCGTTTTCTCGCATATGTAACGCTCATTACTCGCGTTTCATATGCGAGAAAGCCCAAAAATACTTCACCAGGTAACCTATGTATGCAGGTCGCTTTCATGCTGCCACAATGGCCATCGAGTCTTTTGTTTCTGAAAGTAGTGATTACCATGAATGTCATCAGTGGATTTCTATCTGACACTTTTTTGCACGATAACTGTACACATTACTACTGGGAATATGATGATGATGATGATGATGATGATGATATGATTTCACTGTTTTATCTGTCTTATCTGAAATGTTACAGTAATGTAAATTATATGTAATTTCCTATATGCTGTTAAATGCAATATCCATATACGTTGCTATATATAATATCCATAATATTCACATACGTTGCTATATGTAATATCCATATGCGGTTCTATATGTGATATCCATAATAATCATACTTTGATATATGTAATATCCATATACGTTGTTATGTAATAAACTACGTTAATATCATATGCGTTGTTATATGTAATATCCATATACGTTGTTATGTAGTATAACTACATTAATAACATATGCGTTGTTATATGCACTATCCATAATATGATACATTATCATATGCAACAACGTTGTTATATGCAATATCCATAAATATCAATAATCTTGTCATATTAAAAACATCCTTAAAACGAATGAGATATTTTCAATACATTAATTCCCCATCCATTTGATTGCTTCAAAAATTCTATTCAAATTATATTAATCAGACATTGCAGTTCTTAATCCATTATCACATAATCATCAGCAGCACAGTTAATTAAATCGGAAATGTCGAATAATGAATCCTGCTAATTTCAAAACACCCTACATTCAATCATCACACTCATTGGCTACTCTAAAATATTAATAAATCCCGAAATCAGTTGAGATCATGAACTAATATCGCTTACTTTAAAAGCCCAGCACGTCTGGGAAAAGGGGGCAAAATTTCCAGTTCCCGAATAAATATATTTTAAACCTGTTCACTGAAGACCGTCAACTTACATCCCGCAATATGAAGCAGCGGCACGTCCTGGGAGAGGAACCTTCGTGACAGTTATGTCCACACAACACTCTTTTCGATAAACATGCATGCAAATACTAGGGATGCACGTTTATCGGAAAATTGTGACAACGCTCTTGAGTTGCGAAAACTGATCACGTGGAGATTTTTCCAATTGACCTTCCCAATACTAACCTAGCAAAAGAACATTTTAAAAATAACTTTTGCTAATTTCTAACTTTTTCTATCAAGAAAAATGGCAATTTTATTGGTAAATTAAAATAAAGGTTCAATAAACTATCCTGATATCGAATGTAAGCAAATCCAATATCTTTATAGAATGTATTTATTTGCGTACTGTCTTACATCCAAATGTAATCTGCCATCCTTTAAGATGAAACAGTTACAGTTAAATGCAAACAAATCGTTTTCGATAACCGCAAAAGTGAATTATTAGTAAATTAATGGTACCTGTTCCTTAAAAAATTAAAACATTTTTTGTGTGATATATGGAATATTTTAAATGTTAATGAAAATGGAATCGGATATTTTAAATGTCAATGAAAATGGAATGAAATGTTTTAAATGGTATGGAATAATTTAAATAGCATGAAATACGGAAGGGTATGGAATATTTTAAATATCAAAAAATGGAATGGAATATGGAATGGAATGGAATATTTTAAATGGTATGGAATATGGAATGGTATGGAATATTTTAAATGGTATGGAATGATATGGAATATTTTAAATGGAATGGAATGGTATGGAATATTTTAAATGGTATGGAATATGGAATGGTATGGAATATTTTAAACGTCAATGAAAATAGAATGTAATATTTTAAATGATATAGAATATTTTAAATGATATAGAATATTTTAAATGATATAGAATATTTTAAATGATATAGAATATTTTAAATGATATAGAATATTTTAAATGATATAGAATATTTTAAATGATATAGAATATTTTAAATGATATAGAATATTTTAAATGATATAGAATATTTTTTAAATGTCAACGTCAGAGAAGATTAAAAAAAAAACATTTTTAAATTATTTATTATAATTCTAATTTTTATTTATTTTACAAACAGAATTGGCCATATTAATGATAAAGTAAAGAAACATTTTTAAAGTGGAACATTAAAAAAAAATCCAATAAGGTCACAGGCAATATCTTTTAAATTCAAATTAATTCCTCGTTAAATTAACTTTTGCTAATTCTTATTCGAATAAAATTGAACGAAAATCATGTATCATTATCCATCCTCATATAATCACTGATGTTGTAAATTAAATCTGGGAATTAATTACGATCAGGTTAAATTAAAAGCTCCATTAAATCGGATTTTCGTATTTATTAGCTATTTTTAAAATATTAAAAAAAATCCTCTTCTAATCATGAGTAAGCTGTTAAAGTTTTGTACTTACGAAATTTACAATATATATATAATATATAAAATGAGAGCCTGATGAACGACTGACTAGCGCTCGGGCACTCGGTGCCACAAGTTTCGGGTTCGAGCTCCATGGATGTCTGTAGCGTTTCGTAATTCACTTTAAACCATGGGTCCTGGTTTAATATGACTGTAACAGCATTGGGCGTAAGGCTAACAACCCTACCCGTAAAAAGAATATATCTCTTGTCTCTAAATCTGCCAGTAGTCTCTAAGTCTGCCAGTCTCTTGTCTCTAAATCAGTAAGTAGACGGCCTTGGCCCACCATGGGTCTGTTGCGCCATTGAAGGAAAAGATATGAATGATTTCTTCAATAATCTACTATCTAAATATATATTTAATTCCTAGAGAATCACAACCGTAATCTTATTTCCTGTAACGTGAAGCAACAGCATGCCGTGGTAAATACGTACACATAAAATGTATGTATAATGTATGCATAACATATATTATAAAGCATATATTGATAAATACACCTGTAAATATGAGAAGATGTATGTTTGAATTACAGTTTTATTGTTTGGAATGTGTTAAGAGTTCTCTAGGAAAATTTGCTGCTTTTATTCAGCAATAC
>BPLR01016832.1:0-18911 GCA_021605095.1 Caerostris extrusa
TCTTCACACAATGCAGTGCATGATTTTTGAGGGCATGAGTTACTATTTTATGCCGTAGCAAGAGCTGCGCTGCTGTTACTCACATTGAGCTCCGTGACTCTCTGCAGTCCTTTGAGACCAGGACCTACAGGGAGACAAAAATTAGTTCCTAACCACTACAACAAACATCCATGGCACCACCAGGCCTCGAACCCGAAACTGTGCCACCCACCGTCAAACACTCCCGGTCATTTGAGCCCCTTGTCTCTTTAAGTGTGTGGCTTAACGCAGGAAACCATTACGCCATTGCGATGTTTTAATAAATAAGAAAGTTTAAACCCTAAAAGGCAAATGGAGATGTATACAGGGTGATTATAGTTCCCACGCAAAATACTGTCAAAGAACCACTCACGCCACAATGAGTTCACGTTTGAGCTGATGATACTCGAAGAAGGTCACCGATTCGGCACCGATACAATGCCACCGATTTTTCCCATCCAATTGGGTTATGACCTTGCTAGATGAATTTTGTTAATATTTGAACGGGTTTTTTTTTTTTTTTTCATTAAAAAAATTATTTAAATAGAAAACAATAATTTTTTTATTTCTATTTTTTTTTTTTTTTTGTCTAATTTTTTTGTTCTTTTATACATCTACTTTTTTTTATTCTCTTTTTTTTTTTCTGATTTTTTTTTTTTTTTTTTATTCCCTTATACCTTTAATTTTTTATCCTTTTCGAGCAATTTAAACATTTTAATGTGTAAAATAAAAAATTCCTGTTGAAATAACTTAAAATTATAATGAAATCTGTTTTAGATTACATTTACACTTGAAAATATTGAGAAAATAAAGTAAAAATTCGCTACAATACAAGAAATCAGCTCAATATTCCTAACCGATTGACTCGAATACATACAAATTACATCATTGTTGACACGTTTTTAATTATAAAAAAATAATATCAAATAATAATACGTTATACTAAAGATTTATCACATTTTTCACAATCAAATAATGTCTTTTGGTCAATTTTTTGTTTAATTTTCATTTTCTCATTAATTTTCATTTAATTTTACATAATTTTACATATATACATTACATATTTAATTTTTACATTTTTACATACGATAGACGACTGTCAATTCTTAGCATAATTCTGAATTATACATTTTGAATTATGCTTTGCTTCTCTAGCAAATAATTAGTGGAATTATATTCTTGTAATGAGTGGAATTTTTACAATTGTTTTTACACCAGGTGGGATATATTTATTCTTTGTTTATTTTATAAATGCCCGATAGCAAGTTCTTTCGAATAATTATGTTGAATCATATTCTTGCCCGTAATACAAAACCAGTAAATGGTCTAAGATTATGGTAAGGTAAGGTAAGTCTGACACTATTGATAAATTGTGCTTTCCCATTTTGAGAGAGGTGTTTATTTTAAATATTGTTCCATCTTTCCCAAAATAAAAATAAAAGTACATTCTAAATTGCTTAAATCTGAATCTTTAAAATTTACTTTCTGTTCCGATTCTATTTCTTGTTCACTTTCAGAAATTCTATTAATCACAGAATAATCTGAACTAGCACAGAATTCCCTGTTTGAGGGAACACTGGCAAAAAAAAAAATCTCAATCGAAAAGACTCCAACGTCCCTATCAGAAAAGAACTCTCGCTCTATCTCTTTCTTTCTCGTGTGTGTGTGGTTGTGTGTGTGTGTGTGGAGGGGGAGGGGGGTGAGAGGGGTTCTTCTCCTTTGTGACCACCCAGGAAGGTATAAGAAGTATCGCCAACAAATACGGAGAAATTCCTAGACATTTCAACGGAAGAATCAATTTTATTGTAAAATTAATTTTAGGTTGTGTTTATGTTGAGTCATATATATATATTATTTAAAATCAAGTTATTTCTAGTTAATTATTTTATTTAATAATTTCAATCAAGTTATTATTAAATTAGTTGAGAGACAAATTAAAAATTATGTTTAAAAAAGAAAAAAAGAAATAATTAAAAAAATATTTTAAATGCTAACAGAAAACGAACCAGAACGCTAAAATTGAAATGTAGAAAATACACGCTATTGTACGAAAGCAAGTGAATGAATTTAACTTAATCTGCTACTTAATCTTTCACTTAATCTATTTTAAATCTAAATTAAATCTTATTGTTAGATCATTTTGGTATACACTGCAAATTTTCGCTGCAGCTGTTGTTTTAGTTTTTAAGTCATATGAACATATCTCATCTAATAAATGTATTTGTTGAAGTTTTGAATTAAGAATTTCACCTGTTATTAAGTAATTGCCCTTTTTTGTTCCCCAATAAATTCTTAAAAAAGAAATATTAAAATAACAATCCATGTGAAAGCAATATTTCTAATGAAGCATTTTCTTTGACATTTCATCACACGGCTTTGTAAACAGAATAAATTTTATACATACACCCATTATTCTGAATTGAGAGATTTGTTTTACAAGAAAATTAATAAAATGGGTGATAAACACTAAACTGGTCGCGTTCAAAACTCGACATCATCATAGAAAACCTTATTAAAATACTACTTGTTTGTAGAGATTGTAAAAACAAGTAATATAAAAAAAAAATTTTTAAGTCAATTCCTATTTTTTTCTCTATATTGCAGAAAGTCCTTTACAAATAATTTTCATTCATTTTTTTGTTTATCTGGCGCCATCTATGGGTAGATACATGCAACTTAAATCTAAAAAAAACAACTAAAATTAATTAATTAAATTTAATTAATTTTAGTTTTTTTTTTAGATTTAAGTTGCATGTATCTACCAATAGATGGCGCCAATATGGGTGGTGGCCAAGACCGTCTGCCTATTGGCAGATTTAGAAACATGAGATGTCTTCTTTTAAGGGGTTGTCAGCCCTAATTGGATTCCGAACCACTACAAACATCCGTGGCACTGCCGAGGCTCCAACCCAAAACCTGTGGTACCGAGAGCCAGAGAGCTAGCCATTTGGCCATTCAGGCCCCAATATTTGAAAAAACTGTATTAACATCCAGTTTCATCCACTTCAAGTTCAAGTTAGTGAAATTCAAGCTATCACTATACCAAAAGAAGTAATATAAAAAAAAAAAAAAATTTAAAGTCAATTCCTACTTTTTTTCACCATAATGCAGAAAGCCCTTTATAAATAATTTTCATTCCTTTTTTTTTTTAGTTTATCTATCGTCATCTATTATTAGATATATGCAACTTAAATCTAAAAAAAAAAAAATAAAATTAATTAATTGAATTTAATTACTGAATTAATATTTGAAAAAACTGTATTAACATCCAGTGTCATCCACTACAAGTTCAAAAAAATGTATTTGAACTTGAGTGGATGAATAAAAAGTATTCTATGAACGATTGAAAATTTGAACAAGATATATATAGGGAGAGTGTGAGCTAATAGAAGGAATTGAATAAAATATTGCATTTCTCCATTATGACTCAAAAATAACAAATTTCAATTTTTTTTTTTTTTAAATAAATATGTTACTTATATATTTATTACTTAGTTATATTATATTTAAGTAATATAATATAATTAAGTATATATATATATATTTATTTTTGTAATATATTACTTAGCAAAATGCATACAGAATTATTATTTCTTCCACTCTTTTCCTACTTATTTTAGCTACAGTACTTTTGAAGACTATTAAATATGAAATAAATAAATCTATTATCCATTCCATTAAATGGAATTTTAAACTCCAATATCCCAATTATGAACAGAATTGCGTAATAACCTACAACCATAAATCAGCAATGCAAATAAAACAACCATTAAAGAAATTTTGCATTGTGAATTTTCATTATAGTTGGTATTCGCATTCCATGCATCATTCATAGTTTAATGTCAAAAAACTCCTTTAAATGAATATGAACAAAAGGAGTTCCGTTATTTCAAAAGGAAGTACCCTTAATTGATTAAATATGAAATAAATAAAACTATTATCGTTCCATTAAATAGAATATAAAATTCCAATATTTCTATCCTAATTACAAATAAAATTGTGTAATAACCATAACCATAACCATAATCCTAAATCAGCAATGCAATGAATGACAAACATAAAACAGCCATTAAAGAAATTTTTGCAGCGTAACTTTATTAGAATTTAACATTCGCATTCTATATATTATTCATAGTTTAATGTCAAAACTATGTAAAAGGAGTTCTATTATTCCAAAAAGGAAGTTCCCTAAAAGAATTTCATTTTTTCAAAAAAGAAGTTCTCTAAAGGAGTTAAATTATTTCAAAAAGAAGTTCCCTAAAAGAATTTCATTATTTCAAAATAGTTCCCTTAAACTTATTACAATTAAAACTGACAATATGCAATAACATTTATGTGTGAAATGAATAAAAACCAAATAATAATAAATAAATAAATAAGAAGAGTCGTGCCAAAGAGGGTTCTAGTAGACAAGTAACTATAGGGGTAGGGAAAATAATGTTTTTTTCAGTGCCTCCCTATATATAGAAATATATATATTAAAAAAGTTTTTTCGATCTTTAAATTTCTTTGCTAAAAGAAAAAAATTCAATTAAATAGATGTAAAAAATAAAAATTATTGAATGATAATTATAGTATATTATTTAACATTTCGAAATGATTATGTGTGACACAAAAATAGAAGATCATTATCAACAAATATATTATAGTAGCTGTTCAGTAAATCTTTGGCGCTATTTTCGACCCCTTGGCGGACCCCTTGGCGGACTTTGAAATTGCGATAACCCTAAACACAGGAACAAAGGAAGTGCCTTACACCAAATCTACGAAGGGGAGGGAGAACGTTTTAGATGTGAGTAGAGGGAGTGGGGGGGAAATTCCCTCCAACTGAGTTAACATGGTCACTGACTGGAAATCATGATGTATTCCTTCAAAAAGGTGTTGCAAAATATTTTGAGAAACACGATTTGGCGATAAGGGGGAGTTGTTCTGAAATGTTTTAAGTTTTATTTATTTAAATTTTTTTTTTTTACCTGAATGTTTTGAGGTTTTCTTCCATTACTTATTTTGATTACATTTTTATGTAATTTATTTTATTTTTATTGTTAAAAGGAACAAGTTGTTCATGAGAAACAAATTTTTTTTTAAATAAAATTAATTTTTGTTATTATTATTATTATTCTATCAGATGAGGTAATAATAGATAAAATGTAAATAGTTTAATATTCCTTGACTAAAAATATGACACAAAAACCGAAGAACAAATTTAGTGGCTTGTTTTTTTCTAGCATTGTCTTTCAAAATCATTGAAATTTATTTATTTTGAGAATTATATTTGTCTTTATTCTGTATTGCTTACAAAGCTAAATTTAATTTAAAAATAATAATAAGTGTTTGTTTTTGTAAGATTGACTAAAACAGACTTGTTGATATTTGATTTACATCTAAAAAAAAAAGTACATATATAATATTAACGTGATCGGTATCATTAAAACGCAAAACATATTATATGTCTGTTTCGTTTTTATAAATCGAATATAATTTTTTTATTTTTTATTTATTATTATTATTATTTTTTTTTTTTTTTTTTTGTTATTTAAATTGAATGCTATTCCTCATTTTTTTAATTCAACGTTCTTGAGTTCCTTTACCTTTGAATTTCAATTTCCTTAGAGGTATATTTATTTATTATTAAATAAATAAATGCATACTAAATAAACTTATATAACAACATAAAAAAAACCAAATACATACTATGAAAAGATTAAACAATTTTATTTTATATTTCAAATATACAACTAATATTTATTTACAACTAACATTATATTAAACTTTATTTATAAATATAAATTTTAAGTCAGAATTTTAATTCTATTTTAAGATCAACTACATTAGTTGTAGATAAAGCAGCCAAAGGAAAGCATACTAGTACATAGTACATCTGAAAAACAATTTCAGTACTTTTTTCCCCTCTCTTTGAATCTTTCTTTTTCATTATCTTTACTTAAAAGCAAATCTTTCCACAAAAGTAATATATTATTATTCTATCAGTTGAAGTAAGAATAGATAAAATATAATGTATAAATTGTTTAATACGTCTTGACTAAAAGGATAATACAAAAGCAGAAGCCCAATTTAGTTGTTTGTTTCTTTTAGCATTATGTCTTCCAAAACCGTTGAAGTTTATTTTAAGAATTTGTTCCATCAGCAATGTTTATATTTGTTCTGAATTGTTTACAAACTAAATTTAATTTAAAAATAATAAGAGTGTTTGTTTTTTGTAAGATTGATTAAAACAGACTTGTTGATATTTTTTTTTTTTTACATCTAAAAAAATGTACATGTAAAAGTGCTTCGTTTTATAAATCGAATATGCTTTTTTTTTTTTTTTTTTTTTTTTTTTTTTTTATTTAAATTAAATACCATTCATCATTTTTTAATTCAACTATCTGGACTTTCATTATCTTTGAATTTCAATTTCTTTAGAGGTATATTTATTTATTATTAAATAAATAAATACATACTAAATAAACCTATACTTAATATAATAACATAAAGCATGCTTAACCAAATACATACATGAAGAAGATTAAACAATTTTATTTTAGATTTCAAATATACAACTAATATTATACTAACATTTATTTATAAATATAAATTTAATCCAGAATTTTAATTCTATTTTACGATCAACTACATTAGTTGTAGATAATGCAACCAAAGGGAAAGCATACATCTAAAAAACAAGTTTAGTACTTTTTCCCCTCTTTTGAATCTTTCTTTTTTGGTTCTCTTTACTTAAAAGCAAATCTTTCCGCTAAAGTAATATATTATTATTATTATTCTATCAGTTGAAGTACGAATAGATAAAATGAAACATATAAATTGCTTAATGCTTCTTGACTAAAAGTATAATACAAATGCAGAAGCCCAAATTAGTCACCGGTTAGCATTATATCTTTCAAAATCGTTGAAGTTTATCGTAAGAATTTATTCCATCAGCAATGTTTGAATTTTCTGAATTGTTTACAAAACTAAATTTAATTTAAAAATAATAAGAGTGTTTGGTTTTTGTAAGATAGATTAAAACAGACTTATTAATATTTGATTCACATCTGAAAAAGTACATATATAATATTAGCGTGATTGTTATTATTAAAACACAAAACATATTATATGTCTGTTCCGTTTTATAAATCGAATATATATACATTTTTTGTTATTTAAATTAAATACTATTCCTCATTTTTTAATTCAACTATCTTGAATTCCATTACCTTTGAATTTCAATTACCTTAGAAGTATATTTATTTATTATTATATAAATAAATGCAAATTAAATAAACCTATTTTTCCCCTCTCTTTAAATTTTTTTCTTTTTGATTATTTTTATTTAAAAAATCTTTCCCCAAAAGTAATATATTATTGTTATTACTATATCAGTTGAAGTACGAATAAATAAAATATAACATAACAATTGTTTATTACGCCTTGACTAAAAATATATCACAAAAACCGAAGAACAAATTTAGTGGCTGGTTTCTATTAGCATTATGTCTTTCAAAACATTTGAAGTTTATCTTAATAATTTATTCAATCAGCGATGTTTATATTTGTTCTGAATTGTTTATAAAACTAAATTTAATTTAAAAATAATAAGAGTGTTTGTTTTTGTAAAATTGATTAAAACAGACTTGTTGATGTTTTGATTTACAAGTAAAAAAGTACATATATATTATATTCGTGATTGGTATTATTAAAACACAAAACATATACCTCTGTTTCGTTTTATAAAACGAATACGATTATTTTTTTATTTAAATTAAATACAATTCATCTTTTTTTAATTCAACGATCTGGAATTTCATTATCTTTGAATTTCAATTCCCTTAGAGGAATATTTATTTATTATTAAATAAATAAATACATGCTAAATAAATTATATACTTAATATAAAATTAAAAAACATGCTTAACCAAATATATACTATGATTTAGTTTGGTTTTTCGCTCGGTTTGTCGCTGTACGATCATCTTGTGTATACTTTAGGCTAAATAGACCAGAGCATATAGTTTAACGTAGATTTCGAATCACCAACAAACATCCATGTCACATACTAGAATTCGAACCTGAAGCCTTCTATACTAACGGCCAAAGCATTAACTAGTTGGCCATCATGCCGCTACATACTACGAAGAAGATTAAACAATTTTATTTTAGAATTCCAATACACAACTAATATTTATTTAACTAATCTTTTATGTATAACTAATATTCATTTAACTAATATTTATATGCAACTAATATTTATTAAACTAATGTTTGTTTACAACTAATATAATACTAACATTTAACCCAGTATTTTAATTCTATTTTAAAATCCACTACAATAGTTGTAGATAAAGCAGCCAAAGGGAAAGCATACATCTGAAAAACAAGTTGCTTTTTTTCTCCTTTCTTTGAATCTTTCTTTGTTTCTTTTTAATTAAAAGCAAATCTTTCCACAAAAGTAAAATATTCATTCGCGTGCATTGAAAAATGAGCCAATTAAAAAACTTTTTAATTAAGAAAGACTTATTTTTATTTTGTGTACAGCTTTGTTTTTATATTTATTTTTAAAAAATTGGGCGCAATCATTGTTTTTAATTAGTCTAATGTAGCACTTCAAAAAACAATGTTTTTTGTTTCTTCTACTTTTGTGAAGTTTTTTTATTTTTATTTTAAAAACGGTAGAGTCTTTGTTTCTATCATTTATTTATTCATTCGTAACTTTTAAAAATTTTGCTTTGATGATTTTATTTTTATTTTATTAATTTAAAAACTGTTGTTCATTTGTAAGAATAAGCTATGAATTGTTTTTGTTGCAAATAATAATGAATTCTTGGCGAAAATTTTGTTGGTTTAAATGGTGTTACTAATTTGTGTTCTGAAAATTTGTTGAGAATTTTATAAATAAATATTTTGTGAAAAAAGATTTTAAAATTCTCAAACTATTTATTTATAAAGACAAAAATTTTAATTTAAAGTTTCGATAGCCTATGCAAGGTTTTTCCTTCAATCAATGTATATTAAGGTCAAAAAGGTCAAAGTGTAACTGATACACGTTCTATTTCATTAAAGGCATGCTGCCAAATAATGATATATTTTTGAAACTTATCATTTTCATTACGATTAAAATAAATAATCGAAAATATAGTAAACATTTAAAAGTTGTTGTTGTCTATGGTTTTATTGGAACTCAATTCCTACAGATTTGGCCACTTACCGTAGAAATAGAACATAAAAACAAATCAAAATTACAAACAGAAAAACCCAGACATTCTTAACAAAAACGACCAAAAGGACTTAAAAACAGTTAATGTTCTAAGGATAAAATTTAGAAAGTTAGAAGCATCCTAATAAAAGTCCTTGTGATCAGGGCATGTTTCCGCTCGCCCTCCAGTAAATAGTACACAAATCACCATTCTAACCGTAAGTTTAGTGTCCAGTCCCGAGCAAACAAGTAAATGGGCCTTATCCATTTTCTCTGTCTTGCATAAAACACATATATCAGAGTTCACAATCCCTATTTTGACCAGATAATCTGCCAGGCAGTTGTGTCCAGTTCTTAATCTAAAATTTGATCACTCTCTTTGTGTTTTTTTCACTACATTTTTTCCAGTCATCTCTGATTGTTTCCCAGATTTTTCCTTTGGTGTTAAATAATAATTAACTAATACACGATAACTTAATTTCCTCCCGTATAGTTTTCTTAAAAGAGTCAAGAGGGATATAGGACAATGTCCAGGAACTTCTTCTGCTGCTTCCTTCCCCCTTCCCCTCCCCAAAGATCTGCCCTTTGTTTCCATCAATTCCAACATGTAATGGAATCCCGTGTTGGAATTGATGGAAACATTAAAAAGTTTGGGTTTTTTTCATTCATGCGAGGACGTGTGACAATTTTTTTTATGTATTTGAAGATGCTATATCAAATTAAATTAAATAAATTTTTATTAATAACTATAAAAATTTTAATAAATAAATGCATTTTTAATTAAAAACATTTATAGGAAATTAGATCTTATATCTACTAAAAACTAGAAAGTAAAAAAAAAAAATATTAATATTGGTACAAGGTTAAAAAAAATTCTTAATTACATATATAATTTTTTGTAAAATACATTTATTTCATGCACACGATAAATATTAAACATAATTTTTTAGAATTCCTTAGAATATGTTTTATAGAATATAGCAATTCTTTTTTAATCTTAAAAGCTGTTTTTTAAACCTTTTAATAAACAGATTTAGTGTAGTTTGATAATATAGCTTGATCACAAGCCAAACAAAATTGTGTATAGTTTACTAATCTATATATATTGTATATATTTTGCAAGTGTAATAAATGCACAAAAAAAAATAAAAAGAAATAATTTATATGTGATAAATAAATAAAAAGGATTATGTTACTGCAATTAAAACAATCGTAATGATCTCATTTACAAGTCATTTCCATATCACATGGCCGGTTCAATTTACTTTACAGGAGTCGTGTTTGCAGTTTTCTATGTATCCTGTCGTTAGTCATCCAATTAGTAAACAAAAATGTGGTTAGTGAAAGGATATATTTTATGTTAAGAGGTAGAAAGACTAATAACGACTAATAACTAATTATAATTAAGATAAAATTAATAACTAGTATAACTAAGATAAAATTAATAACTAAGTATAACTAAGATAATTGAATACACATTGTAAAATAGTAAATTTAGAAATCTTAATTGTTCAAATATTTTTATTGATAAGAAATAATTCCTTTGATTTAAAGAGAAGTCCGATTTTAATAATGATAAATAAATTTTCAAATTATTTTCCGTATTATTTTATTCAAATAACTCAAATGAAGCATAAAATAAAGAATTTTTAGTTTCGATAAATTTTAGTGATAAAAATATCGTTGAAAAATTCAAACTATCGTTTGGCAAATTTTACAAAGAAAATTTCATCAATAAAAACAATTAAAAAAGAAAACTGTAAATAAGCCTATATAATAGAACAATCGAAACAAACAAAAATATATTCGAAAAAAGCATGCATAACTTCAAAAATTCACCCTATTAATTTCAGTCAATGAAGAAGATGGTTTAAAATAATGTTTTCATGTAATAGCTATTTAATTTCTGTGCAGGAAATGTATTTCCAGTAATGCAGTATTTCTTAATAAAAGCAGTATCTCCTTCATATACGCAATTTTTGATTGCGAATGGTTTGGTTTGGTTTGTCGCTCTAACGTCATCTTGTGCACACGAGGGCTAAACAGATCGGAACCTAAAGTTTAAAAATGGATTCCAAACAATTAACAAACATCCAGGCCACCACCAGGATTCAAGTCTGAAGCCTTTGGCGTCAAAGGTCAGAGCGATAGCAATTTAGCCACCAGGCTGCTTGATAGCGAATGTTCTGAAATCAAAAATGCTCTGTATTCGAAAACATCGATTATATGATTCTTTAATCGATTAAATATGATAACGATAAATACAAATGTATATATATATTTGTATTTATCGTTAACACATAAGGTGGTATTTCCCTAATATATATGTAATTCAATTGAGCACGATGCACGGGTTCTTTAAATTCCTATTTATTCGAAACAGAAATGGAACGCATTTATTTAATCCAGTCTGAAATAATGCAATTTGAAAAGAAAGGAGAAAATAAATCCATATAAAAGCATTTTCTACATTTTTTCCTAAAAAAATCTTATAAAAAAAATGACAAACTTTGAAAATGATATTAAAAACTCGTTTGAATCTTCCAAAATGTAAAATTTATCACCGGGTATTCGGTATTTTTTCTGTCACTTTTTTTTTCCTTGTTTGTTTATCGTTCACATTACCGCCTTTCAACTGCTTTGAACGGATTTATTATTCTTTCTGTACCCCCCGAATAAATTACATTAGAAAGTATCAGAATTCGAAACAAAAACGTAAATTTCTAGAAAATCAATTTGCATTTGTGTATCTTTTTTTCTTTGAAATTGCTTGATAGAGAACGATTAAAAAAAAAAAAAAAAAAATTTACGAAAAAAATAGTTACAAAAAAAAATTCTAGGAAAAATACGTTTTTTGAAAACAGAACATTTGTCAGTTTTGTTTCTCTTCATCATAGCAGCATAATCTTCTTGAAAACATCGCCATCAATTTTTTACTCAATAAGGCGTATTTTATATTGTTTCAAAAAAAATGGAGATATAAAAGTAGTTTATGAAAAACAATTTAAATCTCTTTATTTTTAATGATATCCACGAATACTAAAATTGTTTAAAATGGATGCTGTATTTTGACCACACCGGGACCTAATTTTTGTTGTATTCAAACTAGAAAAAAAAAAATTCATTTTTGCCTTTAGAAAAAAAGTTCCTGATATTTCTAAAAACAACTTTTTAATAAAACTAAAAATATATATATATTTTATGCACTTAATAAATTGAATTAAAAAAATAACATTTTGCTATTATATCTTTGATGATAGATATTTTTAATTATAATTTAAATCAGATTTCAATTTTTCTTTAATTGAAAAATATATTGAGACATGGATTAAAACTTGAAATAAAAATCATTTTTGCCGTGTAGAAAAAAAAAATTCATGATATTTCTAAAAACTACTTTTTAATAAGACTAAAAAAAATATATATATATTATTATGTACTTAATAAACATAATTAAAAAAAATAACATTTGACTGTTATATTTTTGATGATGCATTCATTTAATTATAATTTTAATCAGGTTTTAATTTTCCTTTAATTGAAAAATATATTGAGACATATTTTTTTAAATATTAAATTCGTAAATATCAATGGCATTATGTGTTTAATTAAAATTTTATGATAATAGTATAAATAAAGTCAACATAATTAAGAAATGCTGCCTTCAAATCATAAAAAAATTTTATTTAAAAAAATTGTCAATATTTAAAATAGTGACGAAAACTGTGGAAATCTTTTAAAAATGTGTGTTTTGAAGATTTCAGTAATTAAATTTGTGTTTTATTTTTTAATTAACGTTCAGTAATTAAAGTTATTAAGTTTATTTTTAAATTATTTTGTAATTAAAATTTTTAGTTGTTAAAGTTGTGTGTTATAGTTTATTATTTTTATCTGAGTTATATGACTTAAGGAAGATTAATGTGAACCACTATAAAAATTATTAATGCGCAATGTAGAGAAATGCGATTTTTTAAACTCAAAAATTTTCAATAGAAATATTTGTTATGCATAAAATAAATAATCGTTTATATACATAATAAATAACTTAATGCTTTATGTTATATTTATTTAACATGTTTGTTTTGTCTTATTTTGGAAGAACAATGATTAATCAAATCTATCAATCAATGATTTAATTATCATTTTTTATTGTAACTGTTTGTTCACAAATATATGATGATTGAATAGCTAGCGCTACAGTTGTACGAGCAAATGACACATGTTTTTTACAATCTCATAAAATACATAAGGAATTTTAAAATCAACATTCGTCAAAGACTAACATTTTTGATAGACGACAGAACTTAAATATTTCCATTCGGATAAGAATTAAAATAAAGAAAATATCATAGATAGGGATACATCAAGGTAATATTACCACAATAAATATGTAATTCAATATAATTCATAATCATTCAACAATTCATTTCAATATAATAATAACTATTCATAATCCATGGGTTCTTTAAATTCCTATTTACTCTATTTATTTGAATCAAAATGGAAAACGCATTTATTTAATCCAGTCTGAAATAATGCAATTTTAAAAGAAGGGAGAAAAATAAATTCATATAAAAGCATTTTCCACATTTTTTCTTAAAGAAAAATCTTATAAAAAAAATGACAAACTTTGAAAATGATATTAAAAAAACTCGTTTGAATCTTCCAAAATGTAAAATTTATCACCAGGTATTCGGTTTTTTCTTTTATCATTTTTTTTTTCTTCTGTTTGTTTATCGTTCACATTACGCCTTTCAACTAATTTATTATTCTTTCTGCAACCGAATAAATTACATTAGAAGTATCAGAATTCGAAACTAAAACGTGAATTCCTAGAAAAATCAATTTACATTTGTGTATCTTTTTTCTGAATTACTTGATAGAGAACGATTTAGAAAAATAAAAAAAAAAAATGTTACAAAATAATAAAAATAGTTACAAAAACAATTCTAGGAAAAATAGGTTTTTGAAAAATTTAACATTTGTCAGTTTTGTTTCTCTTGATTATAACAGCATAACATCGCCATCAATTTTTTCTTTTTTTTTTTTTTTTTTTTTTTTTTTTGTTTAATAAGCAGTATTTTATATTGTTTCAAAAGGGTAGTAGGGTAAAAGGGTATAAAAGTAGTTTATGAAAAAAAGTTTAAATCTCTTTACTTTTAATGATATCCAAAAAGTACTAAAATTGTTTAATGTGGATGTAGTTATTTTGTATTTGTTATATTTTGTTTATCGTTATTACTTTTCGATTTAAAACTTGAAAAAGAAGAAAAAAATGTTATTGATATTTCTAAAAACAACTTTTTCATAAAACTGAAAAAAAAAATCTTTTATGTACACTCATGTCCATAAAATACGGATAATGAAGTTCAGGCAAAGAAAGAGACAGAAGCAAAACAAATTTGACTTATTTGTAAAGTCTATTTATTAAACAAAAGGTAAAGAGCAAAAAAAGATGCTATATGTTTGACATAATTAATAAAAATTGCGATTTTTACCCTGGAGCAAATTTCAAAAAGAACCTATTTACAAAAAACAGTATAACATGGTTAGTATGATGGTTAATATGGAGTATGTCTCCCGGACGATGCAATACAGGCCTTACAACGCCTAGGCATGCTGAGTATCAAATTATCAATCTGATCTTGGGGAATATTACACCACTCATCAAGCAATACCCCTCCGAAGTTCCGGTTGACAGGTGGGAGGGGGGTTGACGGGTGCAATTCGTCGGCCAAGCATATCCCACACATGCTCTATTGGATTCAAGTCCGGTGAGTATGCTGGCCAATCCATACGGGTGGTATCCTCCAATTGAAGGCATTCGTTTACAATGTTTGCACGGTGAGGACGGGCGTTGTAATCCATAAACAGAAATTCAGCACCCTTGGCGCCCCGAAACAAACGTACATGTTGTTCCAGAATGACATCCCGATAGATGTGACCTGTCATCGTTACACCCTGAACATGCAGGTCAGTTCTGGAACCAAGAATAATTCCCTCCCCAAACGAGCCATCCTGCACCACCTTAACGGTGTCGTTCAATGGTGTTCTCTTGGTGGTAACGGGTACCTGGCGCTCTCCATATGAATGTCCGGCGAGAATCAGACTGCAAACTAAACCTGGACTCGTCGGAAAACATCACACAAGACCACTGTTGCGGTGTCCACAATGCATGCTCTCTACTCCAGGTTAATCGCAGGCGACAGTGAGTTGCGGTAAGTGGAACACATCTGACAGGCCTTCGAGCATATAGACCAATGTGCCCTAAGCGTCTGTACACGGTCTGTCTTGAAACTGTCGTACCGGTAGCTGAAGAGAGCTGACGAGACAGGTCGATTCTGTGCTCCGTCTGTTTCTTTTGACAGTAACTGCTAAATACCGGTCCTCATTCAGCGTTGTAACTCGGGGCGACCAGTGCTGTTAAATCTACTCACATTACCATCATCTTGGAATCGTTGCCAAAGCCTGAGATGACACTCTGGGCGATTCCAAGTTCCCTCGGATACTTCCAGCTAGGTACGTCCACATTCCAGTCGTCCGATACTCCTACCACGTAAAAATCATCCAAATGCTTCCTTTGTACCATAACTATGGTTATTGCACTGAAAGGCTTTTAAAGCGCTTGTGAACAATTTTACTTCTTGCCACCATTCCTTATATACCCCTCTCTTACACTCTCGTCATTGTGACGTACTATCCGCGCCATCTGGTGGTTTCCTGTAATTTGCATATTCTTCTTCAAGATGTGTGTGATTATTCTACAGGTGAAATTTTTATTTTAGAGTTCAATTTCTGTGTGATTCTGAATTATCCTTAATTTATGGACAATGAGTGTACTTAATAAATACAATTTAAAATAACATTTGACTGTTATATTTTTGATGATATATTTTTAGTTATAAGTTGGCATAAGTGCATCGTGTCCGAGAGGATTACTTTTGAAGGCGATGAAATAAATTTGGAAGAATAAATAAAGAGTTTTTGAAAAAAATAATTGGTCTTACTTTTTGGGCACAGTAGTGTATATATATATATACACTGAAGTGACAAAAGTCATGGGATAGCAATATACAAATTTTCAGATGGCAGTAGCATCGCGTAGAACAGCTATAAATGCGCAGTGCTTTCATTTCTGTTCAAGTTATTCATGTGAAGAGCTTTTGACGTGATGATGACCGCACGACGGGAATTAACAGACTTTGAACGCGGAATGTTAGTTGGAGCTAGACGCATGGGTCATGCCATTTCGGAAATCGTTAGGAATTCAACATTCCCAGATCCACTGTGTCAAGAGTGCCGAGAGTATGAAATTTCAGGCATAACATCCCACCATGGACAGCGCAGTTGTCGACCGCCTGCACTTAACGACCGAGACCGGCGACGTTCTGCAAAGAGTCGTAAATTCTAACAGACAAGCAACACTGCGTCAAATAACCGCAGAAATCAATGTGGGACGTACAAGGGACTTGTCTGTTAGAACTGTGCGGAGAAATTCGGCTTTCTTGGGCTATTCCAGCAGAAGATCGACCTCGAGTGCCTTTACTGACAGAACGACATCGCTTGCAGAGACTCTCGTGGGCACGTGAGCATATCGGTTGGTCCCTAGATGAATGGAAAACCGTGGCCTGGTCCGGTATGTCACGATTTCAGTTGGTAAGAACTGATGATAGGGTTCGAGTGTGGCGCAGACCCCAAAAGCCATGGACCCAAACTGTCAGCAACGCACTGTTCAAGCTGGTGGTGGCTCCGTAAAGGTGTGGGTTTTTTTTTCATGGCATGGACTTGGTCCTCTGGTGCGACTGGACCGAACATTGAGTGGAAATGCTTATGTTCAGCTACTTGAGATCACTTGCAGCCATTCATGGACTTCATGTACCCAAACAACGATGGGATTTTTATGGATGACAATGCGCCATGTCACCGGGCCACAACTGTTCGCGATTGGTTTGAAGAACATTCTGGACAATTCCAACGAATGATCTGGCCACCTAGATTGCCCGACATGAATCCCATCGAGCATTTATGGGACATCATCGAGAGGTCTGTTCGTGCCCAAAATCCTGCACCATCAACGCTTTCACAATTATGGACGTCTATCGAGACAGCATGGCTCAATATTCCTGCAGAAGACTTCCAACGACTTGTTGAGTCCATGCCACGTCGAGTTGCTGCACTTCGCCGGGCGAAAGGAGGGCCGACACGATATTAAGAGGTATCCCATGACTTTTGTCACTTCAGTGTATATTGAATTACACATCAAGGTAATATTGTCACAATAAATATGTAATTCAATTGAGCACGATCCCCGGGTTCTTTAAATTCCTATTTATTTGAATCCGAAATGGAACGCCTTTATTTAATCCAGTCTGAAATAATGCAATTTGAAAAGAAAGGAGAAAATAAATCTATATAAAAGCATTTTTCCACGTTTCTATTTTCTCTTAAAGAAAAAATCTTATAAGAAATGACAAACTTTGAAAATGATATTAAAAACTCGTTTGAATCTTCCAAAATGTAAAATTTATCACTAGGTATTCGGTTTTTTTCTGTAATTTTTTTCCTGTTTGTTTATCGTTCACATTACCGCCTTTCAACTGATTTATTATTCTTTCTGCACCTGAATAAATTACATTAGCAAGTATCAGAATTCGAAACTAAAACGTAAATTCCTTAGAAAAATCAATTTGCATTTGTGTATCGTCTTTCCTTGAAATTACTTGATAGAGAACGATATAAAAAAAAAAATTTACAAAATAATAAAAAATAGTTACAAAAAAAAAATTCTAGGAAAAATACGTCTTTTTGAAAAAGAACATTTGTCAGCTTTGTTTCTCTTGATCATAACAACATAATCTTCCACGAAAATATTGCTCTAAATTTTTTTGCTCAATAAGTCGTATTTTATAATGTTTCAAAAGATATAAAAGTAGTTTATGAAAAACAATTTAAATCTCTTTTATTTTTAATGATGTCCATAAGTTCTAAAATTATTTTATATAGATGTTGTATTTTTGTATTTGTTACATTTTGTTTACCTTTATTACTTTTCGATTTAAAACTTGAAAAAAAAAATTAATTTTTTGTCTTGTAGAAAAAAGTTCGATATTTCTAAAAACAACTTTTTAATAAAATTTTTAAAAAAATTTCTTTTATATATTTAATTTTATATAACTTTAACAAATTACATTTTTGCTATTATATATTTGATGATACATTTTTAATTATAATTTTAATCAGATTTTAATTTTCCATTAATTGAAAAATATATTAAGAACATGTTTTTTAAAAATATTGAATTCGTAAATATCAGTGACATTATGTGTTTAATTAAAATTTTAGGATAATGATATTGACTTTTGTTTTTACTATATTATTAAGAAAATCTACTTTCAAATCATTAAAATTTTTTATTTTAACAATTGTAAATAATGAAAAAGCAGGGACGAAACTGTGGAGACCTTTTGAAAATGTGTGTTTTGAAGATTTTTAGTATTTAAATTTATTATTTTTATTTTTTAATTAACGTTCAATAATTAAAGTTATTAAATTTATGTCAAAATTATTTTGTAAGTAGAATTTTCAGTTGTTAAAGTTTGATATAGTTATTATTTCTTTGCGGCAAGTGTTATATGACATATATAGAGCCAATGAACCGCTATAAAATTATTAATGTGCCATGTAAAGAAAAGCGGGTTTT